>CAMZMU010000121.1:28910833-29192546 GCA_947311845.1 Poa pratensis
TACCTAAGTTCAGTGCCCGCATTTCTTCCCCCACTCGGTCCATTTTTCAGCCTCCGAGATGCCAAGGACAACTTCAATGCCTCGAACTCTTCTATGTCGATGTACGGCTCTTTGGCACTGATCTCTTCCCAGCTAAGACCCTTTTCAATCTTCGCCTTCACCCGCCTCTCCAGCTGGTCAAGGCGGTGTTCATCTTCGTGATGGCGAAGCTCTCCACCTTTTGTTTCCATCATCCAGGAAAATGTATCGTTCGTGAAGCTTCTTGAGGAGTTGTGTGCGCAAAGCCTCATTCTCCCGCTCCTGAGGTCATACTGTGATCGACACGTTTTCCCGGAGGATGCACCCTAGTTGCATGCCGTACCCTTTTGCGATGTTCCTAGGCTCCTGGGGTAGGCCACTTTTCGAGACCTTAGTGAACGTGTCGGTGACGTTGCCGACCGCTTGCGGTGTCTGGTCCTTCCTCTGCTTCTTAAGCTTCTTAGCGGTCGGCTTACCACCACCACCGCCATCCGTGTGGTCGTCACCCCCGACATCCGTGTGGTCGCTGCCCTCGGTGGTGGTGGTTGCGTCCCCATCTCCGTCGGTGTCCTCCGCATCCTCCATCTCCATCTCTAACAGAAAGTCACCATCGCCGTCACGAGCCAGTTCGGCGGCCTCCGCATCCTCCATCTCCGGGTTCACTTCCCAGAACGGCATGTTCTTTTCTCTAGCTTGTTCTTCGACGCTCATGTGCTTAGAAGGGCCAGCAGACGAGGACATGTTTGCACTGCATTGAAAAAGAGGAAAAAGTTAGTACAACAAATATAACAAAAGCATCACTTAATTTAGTACTAAGATACCCCGGCCCATGCATTAGCCGCAATACCCCATATGTCCTATTTTTAGCAAAGTCATGCTAAATTTCACGAATTTTTTTGGCATGACCTTTGCTAAAAATAGGACATATGGAGTACCCGAATTTGCTGGAACGGAAGTTAATCGACGTTCCGGCAATCTCAAGGGCCTCACGGGGTACCTGCACAAGCATTTCACAAATAATGACCGGCATCGCTGGCTGGCAACAGCATCACATCAACAACATCCACATTTCACCAACAACATCACAAACAACCACGACACGATGGTCGTGATATCACATAACACATGGTCACCGGAGCTCACCAAATCGATTCCACGGGTGTCTTCTTGCCTAGCACACACAAGCACCTCTGCACCCTGTACAACCAAAAAAATGGATCATCAGTGGACAGCAACACATCACACAAGAACAACTATACACACTACAAAGGAGAAAAATGGAATAAATTAACTCCAAAAGTTGGCATTTACATAATCCTGCATGTGAGAAAGATACTTCACTTGTGCTATATTCCTTGACAACCATATGCAGCAAGCATTAACACAAACAAGAATGCATCTTTTCATGTACTAACACTTCACAAAATCACTTCTTCTAGTTTCTTACAAACAAGCATTAACACAAAGCAACAACACTTAGCATTAACACAAAGCAACCCATATGTCCTCAACTAGTGTGCTTGCTTGCAGCAAGTACTTGCAGCAAGCAATCAACAACCAATGTAAAATTAAATTACTAGCACTAGCAACAACACTTAGGAAAATTTTGTAATTTTTTTGGTCTCCATGCAATTACTAGCACTAGCAACAACACTAGCAACAACACTTAGCAACAACACTTAGCACTAGCAACTGAAACCTAGAAAATTTGGTTGCACATTTCATCAAGCACCTAGTGTGCAACCATGGCAGGAGAGGGAGGGGAGGGAGAGAGGGGCAGTACCTCGGCGAGGATGGCGAGTTGAGGTCGTCGGTGGCTCGTGGCTGGCCCAGGGCGGCTCGACGGCGAGGGGAGGGGAGGTGACGGCGGTGTTGTGGAGGGGAGGGGAGGGGAGGGGAGGGGTAGTTGGCCGGGGCGCGGCTCGGGCGGTGGCCGGTCGAGCACGGCCGCATGGTGGGCGGCGGCGCGGCTCGGGCGGGGGCGGCCAGGGCGCAGGGGATCGAGGTCGCCGGCGACGGGGAGTTGCGGCGGCGTCGAGGGCGACGGGGTTGCGCGCGCGGTACTTAGCGAAATTTGGAACGAAGAGGCAGCGCGGGGGCGGCCCCACATGTAAGTGGAGGCCCGATAATTCTGTGGCGCACCGTTGGAGGGATGAATTCTGTGGCGCATCGGCAGAGGGATGCGCCACAGAAATATCTGGGCCTATAAAATAAAAAGCTGTGCTGCTGTATCATAACACAAACACACACACAACCCAGTGGTGGATGCGCCACTTTAATTAACCTGGGCAAGCCAGGTTGAATCCTGGCTGCCTCAGTTTTTTTTTAAATCCTGGCAAATATTTTGTGGCGCATCCCTATGCCGATGCGCCACAGAATTCCCTTATTCTGTGGCGCATCCCTCAGTGCATGCGCCACAGAATGTGTGTACCAGAACTGCTAAAAATCCTGCTAGCTGTAATGTGACAAGCATACTAGCATAGTCCAATGGTTTGCACACACCCACAAAACCTGGGGCAGCCAGGTTCAAATCCTGGCTGTCTCAGTTTTTTTTTTAAATATATTTTTTGGTTAAATTTAAAGAAAGAACACGTACTACACACAATTGTTAGTAGACCATTATGTCAATTCATTTAATGCATATATATGGCTTTGCATTGTCTCACACACAATGTCTCATACATATTCATGATCATACATATATATGCTTGCATTGCATTGTCTCTCTCACACACACACAAAGTGTCTTCTTCGTCTCGGTTCCGCGAGCTAGCTTCTCTTCTTTCCCTGCTTCGCGGTTGAAAACTTTAGGCCGGTGACCTTGAGATTTCTTCGCGTGAACGGACAACCTTTAGTAGGTAGGGAGGTCTTCCTTCTTTGTGTACTAGTAGTAGGCATGTCGAAAAACTTGTCGAATTCCTCCTCGATCTTTGGCTTGTTGTCCAAGTCTTGCTCGGTGGCGCCTCCTTCCATTCCGATGATGCTCCTCTTGCCCATCCTCACGACAACACGGCTAGGCTTTGACGGGTCGGTAATGAAGAAGCATTGCTCAACTTGGCTAGCGAGTACCCATGGCTCATTTTTCACGGAGGCGTTCTTCGATTTGGCATCGGGTATTACCATGGTGGTGAAATACCGGCCTTCTTTGATGACGTCCTTGGCCCATCTTACACGGAACATTGGCACCAACTCTCCACAGTAGTTGAGCTCCCATATGTCCTCGATCCTTCCGAAGTATCTTTCCTTGACAGTAGCCTCCTCATCGCCGTAGGATAGCATAGTTACTCCTGAGTTTTGATATTTCGACTTCTTGTCCTTTTCCTCGGTGTAGAATCTGTAGCCGTTGATGTCGTACGCCTGATAGGTCTTTACGTTGGCGAGGGACCCCGTGATAAGGAGAATATGAGTCTTTCATCTTCCGCAGATGGTGCTTTGTTCTTTGCTAGCTCCAGTTGCTTTTGCTTGAACCAACGCGTGAAGCTAGAGTTGTGCGCTCTGGTTACGTCTCCCTTCTTCCTCGGCCAGCCCAGATTGATGTAATGTTGCTCGAGTAAGCATTTGTGTTGTTCCACCCAAGTTTCGATCAATTGTAAGTGTTGTAGCGCGACCGGTGAGCCCTGTCGAAGTCGTCCTTTTGACCCTGCATGCTGACAAAGGTTGAGCTGGTGCCCTCTCGGTGACCATATCCATTGAGCCTGCTGAAGTGTTTCCTCGTGGGCAGACCAACATCCTGGTTCTCGGTGCTTAGATAATTCTGGCAGAAGGAGATGCACTCGTAGGTTAGAAAGCCCTTGGCCATGCTTGCGTCTGGATGGGACCTGTTGCGGACGTATCCTTTCATGACATCGTTCATCCTTTCGAACGGCATCATATAGTGCATGAACGTTGGCCCGAGCTGCCTGATGTCATCAACGACATGGAGAAGGAGATGCACGCAGATATCAAAGAATGCTGGCGGCAAGTAAATCTCGAGCTCGCATTGTATCACACGATCTCTTCCTCTAGCCTGTCGAGCTGCTTCACGCCGATCGACTTCCTGTTGTTGACATCGAAAAAGTTGCAAAGGGCAAGCAGCGTATCACGGACGTGCTCGTCCATTATCCCTCGAATCGCAACGGGAAGTATCTGTGTCAACAGCACGTGACAGTCGTGAGACTTCATCCCGCTAAACCTCTTCTTCGTTCGTCCAGATATCTGCTTATCTGCCCCGCGTAACCATGAGGAAATTTGACTCCTAGGAGACACATGTAGAATTGCTCGAGCTCCTCTGGACTCATAGTGAAGCACGTAGTGGGAAGCACCACAGTGTTCTTCTTTACCCTTTTGCGGCGACCTTGAGTCCCTTCCGTCTGATCATCATCATCATCGTCATCGCTATCGGGAGCGTGAAGATATTTCCTGACACCAAGCCATTTCAGATTGTATCTTGCTTTCGTCCCATCCTTGTTCTTTTCCGGCATGTTGGAAAGAGTGCCAAGCAGACTCTCGGTGACATTCTTCGTAATGTGCATCATATCGAGGCTATGTGGCGTCTTGAGGGCCTTCCAGTAGGGCAAGTCGTGGAAAACAGCCCTCGCTTTCCATACACCCAGCAGCGGATCTACCTTCGGTCGTTTCTTTCCCGGCGCAGGGCACTCCTTCCAATTCTTCAACAACTCATCGATTTCTGTGCCACTCCTCGGGCTCGGGGCTTCTTCCGGCTCGTCCTTACCATTGAACAGGTCACCGCGTTTCCTCCATGGGTGATCCATGCGAAGCCACCTTCGAGCCCCTGGGTACACGGTTTTTGAAGACCCGGTCTTCCTTGGTAGCTGGAGATGCGGGGTCTTATCCATGCACCTGACACATGCGCAGAATCCGTGGCCTACCTGGGCCGATACATATGAGCAACCAGGATAGTCCTGCACCGTCGTGAGCAACGCGGCTCTCATGGGGAAATAATCTCCAGTGTAGGCATCCCACGTACGGGCTGGCGTCGCCCACAACGTGGCTAACTCCTCTTCCAACAGCGCGAGATACGTATGTATGTGGACACCTGCTTGTTTCGGCCCCTGAATGAGAATACTCATGTGTATATACCTTTGCTTCGTGCACAACCACGGGGGAAGGTTGTAAGGCCATACAAACACGGGCCAGGTGCTATGCGTGCTACTCTGGTTGCCGAACGGATTAAGTCCATCGGTGCTCATACCGAGCCTGACGTTCCTTGCGTCGCCTCCGAAATTGGTGATGGCGTCCAACTCTTGCCACTGGCTAGCGTCTGAAGGGTGTGTAAGGATCCTGCCCTTCTCCGGATCTTCTTCGGGCTTCTCCCTTTCCGCGTGCCATTGCATGAGCTTTGCTTTCTTAGGGTCCACGAAGTACCGCTGCAGACGGGGAGTGATAGGAAAGTACCATACCACTTTTCGAGGAACTTTCTTCCCACGGCTCTTGTACCGTCCTTGGCCGCACACCGGACATGTGGTTCTGTCCTCGTACTCGCCCCGATAAATTGCGCAATCATTGATGCAGGCGTGGTATTAACGTGCGGTAGGTCAAGAGGGCAAACGACTTTCTTGACCTCCTCGATACTAGTTGGCAATGTGTTCCCCTCGGGAAGACACTCGTGCAAGAATTGCATGTTCTTGTTGAAGCTCGCGTCGGTCCATTTGTTTCCCGACTTCATCTCCAGAGCATCAAGTGTTACTTGCAAGCGCGTATCCTGTGGTCGGCACCCAGGATACAACGAAGTCTTCCCGTCTATCTCCATTTGCGCCAGCTTGGCTTTCTCTCTAACGGTGCTCGCGTTCTTGAGGAGCAGTTCTTGAACATGAGACTCCATCAAGGCCGACATTAGCGAGCTCTGCGGCGTGTTCGCGTCTTCTCCACCACCATCATGACCATGTCTGTCGGCATCTCCTTCGTCACAATCATCTTGCCCGCCCTCGTCTTCAGGCGCAACATTTGCTGTCGGCGCTTGGTTGAAGCCTTCCATGAAACCGCGCCTGAGCAGGTGTTCCTCCAATTGTCCGGAATCAGGGTCGATCCATCTCACAAATTTGCAACTTCTACACGGACATCGTATCTGGCGCCCGTTGCACCGAATCATTTCCGCCTTCACTTCTTCCTTGTAGTTGTTGATTCGATTGGAGCTCATCTTGATGACCATGGTCGCCTACGCGGTATACATATAGAGTATGTGTTATTAATTAGAATTAATTAACCGCAACATGCACACACACACACATACAAGCTTCTCATGCGGGAAGTCGGAAAGTCGGAAATGTTCGACGAAAAAATTCGGCATGACTTCCCCTAAAATTAGGACATATGTGGTGCAAAAATTTACCGAAATGGAAATGAATCAACATTTCGGCAAACATCCATGCACCACGCCGGTGCAAACAACAACATGCAAAGATTCATGCAAACCACACACACAAGTTTCATGCATAGATCCGTTCAACAATAGTTTGCTTCATGCAAACCACACACGCAATCGCCCGCCGACAAGTTTCTCATGCCTTTAACAAACATCCATCCAACAATACCCACCTAGTAGATCTAGATCCGTTGCCGAGACGTGACCGTGATCGATAGAGAGAGTGTGTGGTGATGGAGAGAAAATAGTGGACAAAAAGAGAGGAGAAGAATATATATAGAGGCTCTCCCCAAGCCCTCACCAATTATATATCAAATAAAGTAGGTTTAATAACAAATAATGGAGAATAGGAAGGTCAAAATGGCATGGGAGAGAGGAGGAGCTCGAGCTAGATGGGAGGATGAAGAAGGTCACATGCATGGGGAAAGGGTGGTGCCACCTTTTTGTAGATCTGGTGGGCCAACTTTCTGTGGCGCATGGTGTTCGATGCGCCACAGAAACATTCTGTGGCGCACCGTGGCACTAGTAGGGAAGTGCCTTTCTGTGGAATGACATTTTGTGGCGCACCATTTTGGCCATGCGCCACAAAAACATTTCAGTGGCGCACCATAGACAATGCGCCACAGAATACTGTGGCGCACGCAAGCTATAATGCGCCACAGAAATATGGTGGGTCCCGCCTCAACAAAAATCTGGTGACATTTCTGTGGCGCATTGCTCTGGATGCACCACAGAAAGCAGCATTTCTGTGGCGCATCCAGTCCTGTGCGCCACAGAAATGTTGTGGGTCCCCCTCCAACTATTGCCTGGTGCTTATTCTTGGCGCACGGTTCTGGATGCGCCACTGAAACTATTATTTCTGTGGCGCATCTAAGCCCGTGCGCCACAGAAAAGTATGTGTGTGTGTTTTTTTTAATGTAACCAAATGTGTTTGTGTTTTGTACATTCTTTTTTTTCAATGTGTGTGTGTTCTTTCTTAAAATATAACCAATTTTTTTTTAAATTTAACCAAATATGTTTGTGTTTTGTACATTCTTTTTTTATAAAATTGTGTGTGTTCTTTCTTTAAATATAACCATTTTTTAAAATTTAACCAAATGTGTGTTCTTTATTTTTTTAATATAACTAAAAATATTTTTTTAAAGAATAACAAATTATGTAGTGTTCTTTATTAAAATTTAACCCAAAAAAATTTACAAAAATATTTGAGACAGCCAGGATTCGAACCTGGCTGCCCCAGGTTTCAGGTTCAGTACTGGCTAACCACTGGGATATGTTGGTTTTATTGTCATATACCAGCAGCACTACTTTTTAAAGTTTCAGGCAACACAATTCTGTGGCGCACCCAGGCTGGGATGCGCCACAGAATTATTCTGCGCCCACTTACATGTGGGCCCTCCCCGCGCCGGCCTCTCTCTCTCTTCCTAAATTTCCCCAAACGCCTCGCGACACAGAGCGCGCGCTCGACACCACCGCGCCCCCAACTCGCCGCCGGCGACCTCCCTGCGCCCCACCCACCCTTGCACGCGCCCTGCCCCAACTCGTCGCCGTCGATCGACCTCCCCTGGGCCCCGCCCCCGCCCAACCCTCCCTCCGAGCAAACGAGCAACCGCCCAACCCACCCCGCCCCCGCCTCGGCCTCGAGACGCCACAGACGAAGAAGACCACCGGCGCCGCCCTGGGACCCGCCATAGGACACCAGGACCTCCACTCGCTCCCCTGCCCGAGGTGCTTCCCCGCTCCCCTGTCTCCCTCCCCTACCGAAAAACATGCACCCTAGGTGTTTGTTGAAACTCCAACAACAATTTTTTGAATTTTGTTGTTCATTTGCTTGCTGCTTGTTGTTGTTAGTGATGCTAGGTTAGTTTCTAGTTTAGTTGCTAGGTTAGTGTTAGG
Organism: Poa pratensis; assembly: GCA_947311845.1. NCBI lineage: Eukaryota > Viridiplantae > Streptophyta > Magnoliopsida > Poales > Poaceae > Poa > Poa pratensis. Next base: position 28,919,109 of record CAMZMU010000121.1, read on the forward strand.
TTAGTATATGCAAAAAATTGAAGATGAAATTTTGGAGATGAAAAATTTGCTAAGTCAAATATGGTCAGTGTTTAAACATGCCTTTCAAACTGACTTGAATTAAGGTGTTAGAAGTTTTCAAAAAATTATTTTTGAACTTTATCATGAAGTAATAGCGTAGTGCAAGATATCCATGAAGGTACATTGCAAATAGGATCAAGATTTGATAATTTCGTAAGCGTCCAAAGTTGGTACTTTTTAATTGTCTTGAAGATGCATTTTTAGTTGGAATTAACTAATGCATTATTTTGCCAAATGCAGGAAATTTAAAGGAAACTCAGCGTGATTTTAGGTGAGATGTGGATGTGGATTTTTGCCGTATGCCGTGTATGTTTATGAGATGTGGATGTTGTATGTGTGTTTGTTGCCGGCCGGAGATGTGGTTGTGTTGATGTGATGTTGTTGCCGGTCGGAGATGCCGGCCACAAATGTTTGTGGATGAAATGTCTGCAGGTACCCATGAGGCCCTTGAGTTTGCCGGAACGTCGATTAACTTCCGTTCCGGCAAATTCGGGTACTCCATATGTCCATTTTTTAGTAAAGGTCATGCCGAAATTTTTCGTGAATTTTGGCATGACTTTGCTAAAAAATAGGACATATGATTTGTGAAATGTCTGCAGGTACCCCGAGAGGCCCTTGAGTTTGTCGGAACGTCGATTAACTTCCGTTCCGGCAAATTCGGGTACTCCATATGTCCCTTTTTTAGCAAAGGTCATGCCGAAATTTTTCGTGAATTTTGGCATGACTTTGCTAAAAATAGGGCATATGGGGTATTGCGACTAATGCATGGGCCGGGGTATCTTAGTACTTAATTAAGCGATTTTTTTCTTATATTTGTTGTACTGGCCTTTTGCCTCTTTTTAATGCAGTGCAAACATGTCGGAAGGCGGCCCTTCTAAGCACATGAGCGTCGAAGATCAAGCTAGAGATTTCAACAAGTCGTTCTGGGAGGTGTCCCAGCAGATGGAGGAGGAGGTGGAGGCAGCCGAGAATGAGCAAGAGGACCGGGTGGAGGACGCCGAAACCACAGATGGAGCTGCTAGTGCCGGTCAGGAGGATGACACCAGCACCACTGATGGTGGCGACCACACAGATGCTGCTACCGATAGCAACCCGACCGCTAAGCAGAAGAAGGCAAGGAAGGATCGGAAACCGCAAGCGCTCGACAATGTCACACACGTGTTCACAAGGTCACGCCCAGTGGCCTACCAGTGGAGCCGGAAAAGCATGCCAAAGGGTACAGCATGCAACTAGGGTGCATCGTCCGGGAAAGCATGTCGATCAACACGAAGGACCTCAGAAGCAAGGGCAATGAGGCTTTGGTCGAACACCTCCTCACGAAGCTTCACCAACGATACACGTTCCCGCTTCCGTTGAACAAAAAAGTGGACAGTTTAGCCATCACGAAGATGAGCACCGCCTTGAGCAGCTGGAAATTTTGGGTGAAGAAGAAGATCAATAAGGGTCAAAGCTGGGAGGAGATAAGTGCCAAAGAACCGACGCTCGACAAAGAAGAGTTCGAGATATTCAAGGAGTCCTTAAAGACTGAGGAGGCTACAAAATGGACCGAGTGGGGTAAGTCTATGCGGGAGCTGAACATAGGTAACCACTGTTTGGGAAGCAGCGGTTACCGAGGAAAACAGCCCATTTGGGAAAAGGAGGATGCCATTGTTGCAAAAATGGGAAAAGAGAACATGTGGAACAAATTCACGGACGAGCAAGTGAGGAACTTTGTCCGGTCCCGCTACTATCTGAACGAGGCGACGGGGGAATTCGTTACCGATGATGACGATGTGAGGACATTCGAGAAATTACTGGTAAGGAATTTAATTTCCGCGGATATCTCAAAGTCCATTGCGTTGATCTAATTAGATAACAAAGTCATATATTTCTACATGGGTTCACCTTAATTTCCTTTGTCTGCAGGAGGATGAGTTGAAGGATGGCCCGTCGTCCCAGGAGTCGACGGAGCCGTGGGACACGACTTTCAACAGGGCGACGAACGCTTACAAGGATAGGGACAAGTCGAAGCCGCCGACGTCAGCTGGTCATGTGTCCGGCTTTGGTACGAGCATGAAGTTCGTAGAGTACTACTCATCTGACCCGGAGAAGAGAAAGGAGAGGAGGAAGATGAGGAGGGATAATACCGCCGAGGTTGTGGAGCTAAGGAAGAAGGTGGAGTCACTAGAGAAGCAAATAGTGGACTCCAGTACAGTGGACAAGTTAGTGGACGAGAGGATCCGGACGCTCATACCCCCTGGGTTGTTTGAGGGGTTAGCTGCTTGGAATGCGGGAGGTCAACAAGGGCCCATACACGTGCCCAGCTTCAGCGGCAGCAACTCAACCATGAACCGGGCCGTGTCGCCGGACCTGGTGACCCCACCCAACGCCACCCTGCAGCAGTCGGTCCCTTTTGTCACACCGACACCCCCTCCGCGAAAGATACGAGGCGCCACCACCCGAACGGCCGGAGAAGAATGTTAGGCCGGCCGCCGGCACCGGCGCCCTTGTCTCGACATTAGCCGAGATCAACGCCATCGACAAGGTAACTAATTAATTACTTAGTCCGCGTCATTTTCTATAACTCTGCCTTTTATGACTGCCACCTGATGATGCCCAACATTTGTTCACAAAAGGACACGCCTTGCATACTCCTGCATAGGGTGGTACCCGACGGCGAGTTGAAGGAAGTTGCTGAGGGCATGCTCATACAACCATTGTGCCGTGATATGCACAACAATAGAATGAGCGAGGCCGTGATGAGGGTCAAGGTGACTGAGGTACTGCCTGAGTTTAGTGGCATCGACCCCCCCATGCAACCTCCGGGAGCCGAGAAACACATGCTCCTTGGAAATTGCCCCAAGTGGGTCCTGGAATGGCTGAAGACCCAAATTCGTCTTGGGGGGTTAAGGCGCCGCTCCACCGGCGCCACCTCTAAACCCCGGAAGCCGATCGTTCGGCCCTCGAAGCCGCCACGAAAACCTGTTGAGAAGGAGCCGGCGCCACAAGCAGCAGTCGCCACCACCCGGAAGGAACCGCCGGTCGTTGCCACCACCAGCCGCCACCAAGACTGTTGGGAATGTCTGTACCGCAACAGCCGTCCGAAGCCAAAGACGTTGCACCTCAACTTGATGGCAACGACGATGATGATGAAAATATCGACGTCGATGGCTTCATCAACACGGGCGCGAGCAAAGATTTGTTCATGCCTGCTATGGATGAGGAACCACCCTTCCGCGCACGGTGATCAACCTGGTCGTCGCACTACATGCCAGCGCCTGAGTTTTTCTCAAAACACGCTCGGAAGCCGGCGATCAAGCTCCAGACAAAACGGTAAAATTTTCAGCCCTGGCACACTGACACGGACGGTTTGCGCGGGGTTCACTGCACCCCCACCATCCCCAGAGAAGATCAAGAAGTCTAAGAAGAGAAGTAGGCAAGGCACCTCTATGAGCCAGCTAGCTCCTAAGATTATCCGGGGTCATGAAGACATGACATCACCCCGTGCGGACAGCTTGACCTGAGTTCATGTAGCTGGTAAACCGTTGCTACCTCCGGAGTTGCTCTGCCTTGCAAAAGGACCCATGCTCTCTTTGCATGAAGCTATCTTGATGATGGAGGGCCTGCTTCTTAAAGACAAGAATCCAAATTACCCGGTGTTGACGGTCCAGGTACCAAAGAACGTGGACTTCGTTACTGAAGCCCCCGCCGATCTGTTCGTTCATAGCGTTCGAGGACGTCTTCAACCTGTTTCACTCTAGACGGCTGGACTATAACTTGGCCCGCCTATACGCGATCAATATGGCGATGAAGATCCAGAGAGATGTTGCCCCGTACGTCACGGTAGTGGATCCCTACTACATGCGTGACAGTCAGCTGGTGGAAGGATCAACGACACGGGATATGGCCACGGAGTACCTGAAGAGGTTCATGCTGAACAACAAGAGGAAGAACAACCTTCTTCTACCTTTCTTTCCCGAGTAAGTACACATCCGCTCGCCGCCGTCGTATCTTATGCTTTCTTATAGATTTCTTCCGTTGTTGATCCTTTCCACTGCATTTTTTTCGACTAGGGACAAGTACTGCGTACTCATCATCCTAAACCCGAGGTGGTCCATTGCCACTTATTTGGACACGGGGAGTTCGAGCAATAAGAAAGACTACACCAGAATAAAGGGTGTTCTCGATGAGGCTCTCGAGGACTACGCCCAAATGGGAGGCCACTTCGAACAAGGACAGACGAACGGGGAATGTTTCTCGCTGAACAACAAACACCGGTTCAGGCATGGGACCCAGTTTGATTGCATGAAGCAGAGGCATGGCAGCGTGAAGGATGCCTTCTACGTCCTCCATCTCATGAAAGGGTTTGTCCGGGATGCACTGAAAACAAAGTTGCCATCTAGTATCCGAGAATGGACCAAAAATACAGGGAAAATCGCCGAGGATAAGCTTAGAGAAGACTTTCATCTCATCCAGATGGAGTTGTCGCGAATCATCTACGACGATGTTGTGACAGCAAAGGGGACCTTCAACAAAGCCAGTGGTAGGATAAATCATGCATACTCGCAATAAGTGTTTCTTTATTTTCTTTACTATAGACTTATCATACTCAATCTATTTATATTATTAACCAATATATATACCTATATTGACATGGTTACAAATATGAACACTAATACATGGTTTATCCATTTCCAGGGTTGCATCAAAGGCAAATCGAAGAACACCTAGCTCTTCAAAATGACAGCCGACGTGGACGACGAAAGACGGCTACAAACCGTTCCCGGCGCCGCTCAACAAGAAGACTCCTTGATCAGCAGGACGTGGACGTGTACTCAGTTTGATCCTAGTTTAGGCGGTCGTGAAAACTTCATTTATACTAAGACTTGTGTGAACTTTTGTACCAGTTAATTGTCACTATATATGTATGTATCTCGGACTCTAACTGATGTAATGACATATTTATCTGTCTATTTTAATACCGTGTCAAAATATATTACTGTTTCTATTATTTTCTGTATAAATACTGTAATATACATGTATTATTGTCAAATTAATACAGCAAATAATCGATAATACAGCAAATAATCGATAATTCAACAAATAATTTAGTGGCGCATGGTAAATAATTTTGTGGCGCACCGTATTCTGTGACGCACGAAGCAAGTGCGCCACAGATAAATTATTGTCAAATTCATCAGCGCATGGACTAATATTTTTGTGGCGCATGAGCAATATTTCTGTGGCGCATTCTGAAGTGCGCCACAGAATTGTCTACTTTCTGTGGCGCATTCAGATCGCAGCAAACACAACATGTAGCATTACAATAAGATGATCTTGATCATGATAGGCAGCTCACAAGATCTAAACATGATGGCACAAGTGGAGAAGACAACCATCTAGCTACTGCTATGGACCCATAGTCCAAGGATGAACTACTCACGCATCACTCCGGAGGCGGGCATGGCGATGTAGAGCCCTCCGGTGATGATTCCCCTCTCCGGCAGGGTGCCGGGAAGAGCTTCAGAACCCCCCGAGTTAGGGTTGACGACGGCGGCGGCAGCGAATATGTTCTGGATGAAAGGCTCGGTGTTTTAGGGTTTTCACGTCTCGGGGAATAAATAGGCGAAGGGGCGATGTCGGCGGACCCCCGAGGGGCCCAAACCACCAGGGGCGCGGCTGGGCCCACTGCCGCGCCGCCTGTGGTTTGGCCACCTCGTGGCTCTCCTTCGTCTCTCCTTCGGACTCCGTGTACGTGTGGAAAAATAGGGACTTGGCCTTTTGTTTCGTGCAATTCCGAGAATATTTCCAGAAGTAACTTTCTGAAACCAAAAACAGCAGAAAACAGGGAACTGGCACTGTGGCATCTTGTTAATAGGTTAGTCCCAGAAAATGCATAAAAGTGATACGAAGTGTATATAAAACATGTAGCAAATGGTATAATATAAGCATGGAACAGCAGAAATTATGGATACGTTGGAGACGTATCAAGCATCCCCAAGCTTAGTTCTACTCGTCCTCGAGTAGGTAAAACGATAACAACAAATAATTTCTGAGGAGACATGCTTTCACACAATCTTGATCAATATATTGCAAGGCTCATGTCATGAATGAAGTGACTCAAAGCAATGATCTATAGTTTGCTAACAAATAGATAAAGAGTAAACAATGAATCATATAAGCAAAAACTTTTCATGAATAGTACTTTCAAGACAAGCATCAAAAAGTTTTGCATAAGAGGTAACTCATAAAGCAATAGATTCAAAGTAAAAGGCATTGAAGCAACACAAAGGATGATTAAGTTTCAGCATTTGCTTTCAACTTGTAACATGTATATCTCATGGATAGTTGTCAACATAAAGCAATATAACAAGTGCAATAAGTAAATATGTAAGAATCAATGCACACAAAGTTGACACAAGTGTTTGCTTCTAAGATAGAAAGGAGTAGGTAAACTGACTCAACATAAAGTAAAAGATAGGCCCTTCGCAGAGGGAAGCAGGGATTAAATCATGTGCTAGAGCTTTTTAAGTTTTCGAAAGCATATAGAGAGCACAAAATAAGTATTTGAGAGGTGTTTGTTGTTGTCAACGAATGGTAGTGGGCACTCTAACCCCCTTGTCAACCAGACTTTCAAGAGCGGCTCCCATGAAGGACGTTATCTCTACCAGCAAGGTAGATCATCCCTCTTCTCTTTTGTTTACACATGTATTTTAGTTTCTTTATAGATGACACTCCTCCCAACCTTTTGCTTACACAAGCCATGGCTAACCGAATCCTCGGGTGCCTTCCAACATTCACATACCATGGAGGAGTGTCTATTTGCAAATTAAGTTGCTTACTGATAAATCAGGGCAAAACATGTGAAGAGAATTATTAATGAAAGTTGTAATTAATTGGGGCTGGGCACCCCGTTGCCAGCTCTTTTTGCAAATTATTGGATAAGCGGATGTATATGCCACTAGTCCAGGTGAAAGTCTGTCAGAAGTAAATGACAAGATTGAAAGATAAAACACCACATACTTCCTCATGAGCTATAAAACATTGACACAAATAAGGAGTAATAAAGTTTTGAATAGTTTAAAGGTAGCACATGAAATATTTACTTGGAATGGCAGGAAATACCACATAGTAGGTAGGTATGGTGGACACAAATGGCATGGGTTTTGGCTCAAGTTTTGGATGCACGAGAAGCATTCCCTCTCAGTACAGAGTTTAGGCTAGCAAGGTTGTTTGAAGCAAACACAAGTATAAACCGGTACAGCAAGAATCACATAAAAACATATTGCAAGTATTATAAGACTCTACACTGTCTTCCTTGTTGCTCAAACATTTTACCAGAAAATATCTAGACCTTAGAGAGAACAAATATGCATCCCAAGTCTCAACAAGCTCTACGGTAGTTCTCCACTACTAGGCTTTAACTACATGATGCAAGAGCTTAAACATGATCTACTTGAGAGCTCAAAACAATTGCAAAGCATCAAATCGAAACAAGACAATGATCTACAAGAATGCATATGTCTTTTCCAATACCAACTACTACATGTAGCATTTTCTTTCTTCCAAACAAACACCAATAATTTATTTAAACATAAACTCTCCAAATGATAATATAATGCAGCAAGAGAGTATTTATAAACAAGTGCTAACAGCTCGAAGAGATGCATGAAAAACAGGAGCTAAAAGCACTGCAGTAGCTAGTTAAGAATACTCAACAAATATAAGTGAAGAACATGAGTATTCACATGAAAAAGCGGAGCGTGTCTCTCTCCCACACAAGGATTGCTAGGATCCGAATTTATTCAAACAAAAACAAAAATAAAAACACACAGACGCTCCAAGTAAAGCGCATAAGATGTGAAAGAATTAAAATATAGTTTCACTAGAGATGACCTGATAAGTTTGTTGATGAAGAAGGGGATGCCTTGGGCATCCCCAAGCTTAGACGCTTGAGTCTCTCTGAATATGGTTGGGATGAACCACGGGGGCATCCCCAAGCTTAGGCTTTTCACTCTTCTTGATCACATAATATCACCCTTCTCGCTTGATCCTTGAAAACTTCCTTCACACCAAACTCAAGACAGTTCTCATTAGAGGGTTAGTGCATAATCAAAAATTCTCATATTCTGTAATGATACAATCAATCCCAAAGCTTCTGGACATTAGCTACAGCCACCAATGCTTTGTGGAGCAAAGAAATCCACACAAACACAGTAAAAGAGCGAATGCAAAACAAAAGGCAGAATCTGTCAAAAACAGAACAGTCTGGAATGACGAATTTTTTCGAGGCACTTAAGTTGCTCAGATGGATCTGGCCTAAAATAATGAAAGTTGCGTACATATCTCAGGAATATGCGTGATTTTTTCAGAATTTTTTGAATTTTCTACAGGGAGATAAGCTCAAATCCGTGACAGCTAAAAATCTGTCACTGCGCAGAAATCCAAATCTTGCATCAACTTTCAATATAGAACTTTACTTGGCACAACATTGCGATAAAATAAAGATACAAAGGAGTTGCTACAGAAGTAACAAAACTCCTTGACTCAAAGAAAACAAAAATAACAGCAAATAAAAACGATGGGTTGTCTCCCATAAGCGCTTTTCTTTAACGCCTTTCAGCTAGGCGCAGAAAGTGAAAATCAAGTGTTGTCAAGAGAAGAAGCATCAACATCATAACTTGCTCTAACAATAGAGTCAAAAGGTAACTTCATTCTCTTCCTAGGGAAGTGTTCCATACCTTTCTTGAGAGGAAATTGGTACCTTATATTACCTTCTTTCATATCAATGATGGCACCAACAGTTCGAAGAAAAGGTCTTCCCAAAACAATAGGACAAGATGCATTGCATTCAATATCCATAACAATAAAATCAACGGGACAAGGTTATTGTTTACTGTAATAAAAACATCATTAACTCGCCCCAAAGGTTTCTTCATAGCATTATCAGCGAGAAAAACATCCAAATAACAATGTTCCAAAGGTGGCAAATCAAGAATATCATAAAGCTTCTTGGGCAAAACCGAAATACTTGCACCAAGATCACACAAGGCATTGCAATCAAAATCATTCACCTTTACCTTAATGATGGGTTCCCAACCATCTTCTAATTTCCTAGGAATAGAAGCTTTAAGTTTCAACTTCTCCTCCCTAGCTTGCAAAAGAGCATTTGTAATATGCTTTGTAAAAGCCAAATTAATAGTGCTAGCATTGGGACTTCTAGCTAATTTTTGCAAGAACATAATAACTTCAGAGATGTTACAATCATCAAAATCAAAATCATTATTGTCAATGGTGGTGGAACCATTGTCTCCAATAGTTTGAAAAATTTCAGCACTTTTATCAGAAAAAGTTTCAGCAGTTTTAGGCAATTTCAAACGCTTTGCAGAAGTAGTAGAGACATTACCAACACCAATAACATTACCATCAATAGTAGGAGGCTTACTAGCATGTAAAACATTAGCATTACTAGTGGTGGTGATAGTACAAACTCTAACTATACTATTCTCTTTTTCAAGTTCTTCCTCTTTTTCCCACCTAGCATGCAATTCAGCCAACATCCTAATATTATTATCAATTCGAACTTGGATGGCATTTGCTGTAGCAAATGACTTAGTATCTTTAACTTCATTAGGCATAACTTTCAGTTTTAGAATTTCAACATCATGAGCAAGACTATCAACTTTAGAAGCAAGATCATCAATTTTTTCAAACTTTTCCTCAACAGTTTTATTGAAAGCTTTTTGTGTGCTAATAAATTCTTTAAGCATAGCTTCAAGATCAGAGGACACACTTCTATTGTTGCTGTAGGAATTACCATAAGAATTGCCATAACCATTTGAAGGATAAGGCTTATAGTTGTTGCTACCAAAATTATTCCTATAAGCATTGTTGTTGAAGTTGTTGTTTTTAATGAAGTTTACATCAACATGCTCTTCTTGAGCAACCAATGAAGCTAAAGGAACATTATTAGGATCAACATGAGATCTACCATTCACAAGCATAGACATAATAGCATCAATCTTATCACTCAAAGAGGAGGTTTCTTCAACAGAATTTACCTTCTTACCTTGAGGAGCTCTTTCGGTGTGCCATTCGGAATAGTTGATCATCATATCATCAAGTAGCTTTGTTGCTGCACCTAAAGTGATGGACATAAAGGTTCCTCCAGAGGCTGAATCCAATAAGTTCCTTGAGGAAAAATTTAATCCTGCATAAAAGGTTTGGATGATCATCCAAGTAGTCAGTCCATGAGTGGGACAATTCTTCACCAAAGATTTCATTCTTTCCCAAGCTTGAGCAACATGTTCATTATCAAGTTGTTTAAAATTCATAATGCTACTTCTCAAGGATATAATCTTAGCAGGAGGATAATATTTCCCTATGAAAGCATCTTTGCATTTTGTCCAAGAATTAATACTATTTCTAGGCAAAGAAAGCAACCATTCTTTAGCTCTTCCTCTCAAGGAGAAAGGAAAAAGTTTCAGTTTTATAATATCCCCATCCATATCCTTATACTTTTGCATTTCACAAAGTTCAACAAAGTTATTAAGATGGGCAGCAGCATCATCAGTACTAACACCAGAAAATTGCTCTTTCATAACAAGATTTAATAGAGCAGGTTTAATTTCATAAAATTCTGCTGTAGAAGCAGGTGGAGCAATAGGAGTGCATATGAAATCATTGTTGTTTGTGCTAGTGAAGTCACACAACTTAGTGTTCTCAGGAGTACTCATTTTGAAAAACAAAATCAAACGAATTAAACAAGTAACTAATTTTTTTGTGTTTTTGATAAAGAGAGCAAACAAGACTAAATAAAAATAAACTAAGCAAGACAAATAACAAAGTAAAGAGATTGGGTGTGAGAGACTCCCCTTGCAGAAGCAATTCGGTTTTCCCCGGCAACGGCGCCAGAAAACGTGTTGCTGCGCTAGTTGACGAGGGAATATCTCCCCGGCAACAGCAGAAACAATGCTTGTACGTCACACGTCAGTTGGGAACCCCAAGAGGAAGGTATGATGAGTGCAGCAGCAAGTTTTCCCTCAGTATGAAACCAAGGTTTAATCGAACCAGTAGGAAAACGAGGTTTGCTTCGAAGGTGTTGGTGAAGGAGTGTAGTGCGGCGCAACACCAGGGATTCCGGTGCCAACGTGGAACCTGCACAACACAATCAAATTACTTTGCCCCAACTTAACAGTGAGGTTGTCAATCTCACCGGCTTGCTGAAAACAAAGGGTTAAACGTATCGAATGGAAATGATGTTTGTTTGCATAAAACAGTAGAGAACAATGATTGCAGTAGATTGTATTTCAGATGTAAAAGAATGGACCGGGGTCCACAGTTCACTAGTGGTGTCTCTCCAATAAGATAACTAACATGCTGGGTAAACAAATTACAGCTGGGCAATTGACAATTGATAAGTGCATATAACATGCATGTGTGAGCTGTGGTGTCTACTATGAGATTCATTTGGGCATTACGACAAAGTACATAGACCGCTATCCAGCATGCATCTATGCCTAAATAGTCCACTTTCCGGTTAACATCCGTACCCCTTCCAGTATTAAGTTGCAAGCAACAGACAATTGCATTAAGTAATGTGCGTAATGTAAACAATACATTCATCCTTGAATAAAGCATTGCTGTTTTACCCCTAGTGGCAACAACACATCTACAACCTTAGAACTTGCTGTCACTATCCCAGGTTAAATAGAGGTTGAACCCAACTATCATGCATAAATACCCCCTCTTGGAGTCAAGTATTCACTTGGCCAAGGCTTCAACAAGTAACGGAGAGCATGCAAGATCACAAATGACATAGACATGATAATATAATATTCAGCTCCACATAGGTATCAATATAAGTCAGATCCCAGCAAACACAACATGTAGCATTACAATAAGATGATCTTGATCATGATAGGCAGCTCACAAGATCTAAACATGATGGCACAAGTGGAGAAGACAACCATCTAGCTACTGCTATGGACCCATAGTCCAAGGATGAACTACTCACGCATCACTCCGGAGGCGGGCATGGCGATGTAGAGCCCTCCGGTGATGATTCCCCTCTCCGGCAGGGTGCCGGGAAGAGCTTCAGAACCCCCCGAGTTAGGGTTGACGACGGCGGCGGCAGCGAATATGTTCTGGATGAAAGGCTCGGTGTTTTAGGGTTTTCACGTCTCGGGGAATAAATAGGCGAAGGGGCGATGTCGGCGGACCCCCGAGGGGCCCAAACCACCAGGTGGCGCGGCTGGGCCCACTGCCGCGCCGCCTGTGGTTTGGCCACCTCGTGGCTCTCCTTCGTCTCTCCTTCGGACTCCGTGTACGTGCTGGAAAAATAGGGACTTGGCCTTTTGTTTCGTGCAATTCCGAGAATATTTCCAGAAGTAACTTTCTGAAACCAAAAACAGCAGAAAACAGGGAACTGGCACTGTGGCATCTTGTTAATAGGTTAGTCCCAGAAAATGCATAAAAGTGATACGAAGTGTATATAAAACATGTAGCAAATGGTATAATATAAGCATGGAACAGCAGAAATTATGGATACGTTGGAGACGTATCACGCACCAGCCACGGTGCGCCACAGAATGTCCCCAGATGGACCTTGGCCCAATGATTGCACGTGGGACCCACAGAAATTCTGTGGCGCATGGTGTCTCATGCGCCACAGAAGTCTGGCTTTCTGTGGCGCATCTGTGGACATGCGCCACAGAATTTTGACTTTCTGTGGCGCATGGGCAAAAGATGCGCCACAGAAAGTCGAAAATTTCTGTGGCGCACGAGCATCCATGCGCCACAGAAATAATTATGTGGCGCACCATTGAATGCCAACCTCCCTATAACCCTTTTCCTAGTAGTGTATAGTAGAGATAGAGATAGGTTGTGGAGAGTCTATCTATAGCTCTAATTTATACATACATAGGATTATTAAGCAGGTCGACAGATCAAGTGAAATAATTTGAACAGAACAGTCAGAGCGCTTTTATAAAACTCGAAGTATAACAGAAACCTTGACTGAAACCTCTGCCTCTCTATCGATCGAGAGCTGTGTTTTCCCTTTCATATCTTTTTCTTTTTACACAAACTATCCTCAGGAAACCTAGCTGCCGCCACCTCCTCTACCGCCGTAGATCGGTTCCCCCTCCTCCGGCCAGCCTTGCCGGTGTTGGGAGGGGTGGGGAACCCGATCTATGAGTAGAGTTTTTAATAATAGTAGTGTTTCAACAGATTGGTTAGGGTTTTGGTAGCTGTCTTCTTTATCAATGGAGATGGCATCGTCCACAATAAGCAATCTTCTGGCCTTCGTTCGGCGACAAGATCTTCTTCCCGACGTCAATGGTGGTTTTGGAAAGTTAAGTTTGTCTAGGTATGGTTATTCAGAAGTTTCTCATGGCTGCTGCGGGGAGGATTGTCCTCGCAATATCTGTCCCAACTGCTACGTCCTCGACAATGGTGATTCGTACTATCGGCTCCTAGCGACATCGACCTGGCTGTTCGGTTTCTTTTCACTGGAATATCGGTGTTGGTACTCTTGCCGATGTTGGTTGATTAATTTAATGGCTGTGTGCGTGCACCTAGCCTTGGCATTGCGGTTCAAAATTAAAATTATGGGAGAACCTTCATTGGTATTCACAGATCTGTCGTTTGGTATCTTTGTCGTTCTACGGCTGCCTTCAGAAAAGTACAAGATCGTGTCTTGGAAGAAGAAAGAGTTTGAAGATTTCAAAAGATTTGCTCGTTCCTTTTAGACTTTATTTTGTAATCAATGTAGTCAGCTCATGTATCTCTACCATGTACTATTCGATCATATAATATATCGTGGTATTGATTGTCAAAAAAAAACTCGAAGTATACACGACAACTATTTGTATGTTCGCAACGCGATAAAAAAATCTGCATTCCAAGAAGAAATCGTGCCTGTTCCTCAAATAGAATATTGCGGGTGCTTTCGATTCAGTCTCCTGGGAGTATATGCTGGAAGATATGGAGCGGCTTGGATTTGGCCCTAGATGGCGCGACTTGCTGTCCTTAATGTGGAGTTCCTCTTCCTCGCGGATCATGGCAAATGGAAAAGTGGGGCTCCCAATTAGGCATCGCCGCGGGCTGCGCCAGGGGGATCCCCTCTCGCCTCTGCTTTTCACTATTGCGATCACGCCGCTGCACTGGATGATGCAGAGAGCTGATAGAATGAGGGCGCTCTCTCCTATGGATCTTCCACCGGCCAGACTTCGAACAAGCTTATATGCGGATGATGCTGCCATGTTTATCAACCCCACGGTCTCAGATGTTTGTCAGGTGGCAAATATCTTGCAGCTTTTGGACAGGCTTCCGGGCTACATGTTAACCTTCAGAAATGTGCCATCTATCCTATCCGATGTCAGCCTACCGATATTGCCCACCTGATGGATCACTTGTCGGTCCCTGTTGGTCAGTTTCCTTGCCAGTACCTTGGACTGCCATTGCATCACAGGAAATTGACGAAGGCTGAGCTGCAACCAATGATTGACAAAGTGGCCAAGCGTTTGCCTAGGTGGAGAGGAAAGCTCCTGAATGCGGCTGCAAGACTGGAACTTGTCAATTATGTGTTATCTGCCATCCCTATCTACATGCTTACTGTGTTTCAGCTTGGCAAATGGCTTTTAAGAGGATTGATAAAATACATCGTGACTTCCTTTGGACATCGAAAGCTGATCAAGCTAGGGTGATGTGCATGGTGATCTGGTGAACAGTTTGTCGTCCTAAATCTGTCGGGGGGCTTGGTATCCTTGACTTGGCCAGCTTCAGCCGTGCTCTTCGTATTCGCTGGTTGTGGTATGAGTGGAAAGATCGAAAAAGGCCCTGGATCGGAACGAGTGTACCATGTGACTCCACTGATTCATCTTTGTTCCAGGCTTGCACAAAGGTTTCTATTGGCAAAGGGGATATCGCAAACTTCTGGACCACACGCTGGCTTGAGGGGAGGGCGCCGGCCGACATAGCGCCAAATCTGTTCAAACTTACTAGGCTCAAAAGGTTAACTGTGGCACAAGAAATGATCGATAATCGTTGGATGACAGGGTTTCAGCTTATCACTTCGGAAGTGCAGCTTAGGGAATATACAGTGCTCTGCCTTAGGCTGCAAGGAGTTATGCTCAACGAGGAGGAGGATCAGATTATCTAGAAGCTGAGAAATAAGTCTGTATACAGCGCAGCATCAGCATACAAGGTCCAATTCACTGGGTCTTTCTCCCCCATCGATTTCACCAAGCTTTGGCGCTCCAAGATTCAACCCAAGTGCAAGTTTTTTGTCTGGCTTTGGCTTAGGCAGAGAATTCTTACAGATGATCAACTTCAGGTCAAGGGCATCGACCACGGTGACCTCTGAGTGCTTTGTGATCAGGTTCCGGAAACCACAACCCATCTAACTCTTGATTGCCCTTATGCTCGTTCGGTGTGGTTTCTCCTTGCTTCTTGGATGGATCAACCTAGTCTTGCTACAACCCAACATCAGTTCTCCTCTCCTGGCGATTGGTGGAGGGTCATGGGGACGACACTCTCAAAAGATGAATTAATGGTGGCTTATATGGAGTTTGGCACATTTGGAAGGAGCGTTGCCGGCGTATCTTTCAGCACGTGACCGTCACGGAATCGCAGCTCTTGGATTTCATCAGAGACGACGTATTCTTGATCGGAGCCTATCACGCTGGACGGGCGGCATTGCATCATGTCGAGCCTGTTGACGAGAACCTCCAGGGCGAGTAGTTGCTTATTAAGCCAGGCTTGGACCTGATATTTGTGGTTCTATTTTTCCTTTTTTTTCTCTCTTCTCTGCTAATCCCTCCCTAGCAGTGTGTAACCTGAACTATATATGTTCCTCTTTCCTCTTAATTGAATGGGCAGAACACCTGCCATATTTTCTCAAAAAAAAAATTGAACAGAACAGTCAGCTGAATCCTGATCCACACGACAAGTTGTGAACTCTACAATGGGTACGTATCTTTCCATGGTGAACTCTACCATTGTACTAGAGCAAAAGCAACTCTAGATTTTAAGGACTTCTACAAATAGTAGGAATTTAAAAACATAGGAATATGAGAAACACATAACTGAAATGACATCTAGTCTGGATTCCTACAAGAGTACAGAACAAGTGAACTCTACAATGGGCGTCTTTCCATGGTGCACAGGAAATAAGCAAAGAAAGTTTGGAGGATTGAGTGTAGAGAAATAGAGTGGAAATGCGTTGAACTTCTCAAAAAAATAAGA
This sequence comes from Poa pratensis, assembly GCA_947311845.1. NCBI lineage: Eukaryota > Viridiplantae > Streptophyta > Magnoliopsida > Poales > Poaceae > Poa > Poa pratensis. The sequence goes on from CAMZMU010000121.1 coordinate 28,935,396, forward strand.
AAAAAGGTTTGAGCTCATGTTGATAGAGTGAAAGTATCATACTCTTGTTCGATTACATAGAGAAGAAAAACTAGTTGTTTATCTGATATGATCATACAATGATGCCAAATTAACGTACACATGCAGCAAGATTGATGGTGATAATTATGTGAGGGACTCCTGCATCTCTAGCAATTGCAGACTCGATCATGTCGCAAGCTTACGGAAGGCCATGGCTGCGCCATCCACTGGCTTCGGGTGCGGAAGGTAATCAATCTCCGCATCAGGATTCAGCAGCTCCCATCTGAAATAATTAAGGGCAAATTAATTCCTCACCCAAATAACATAATTATTCAGCAAATAAATACTACAATACTGTTTTAATAAAAAAAATGCATATTGGAAATTAGGCTCTTATAATTCGGTATTTGAAATATGCTAGGTAGTACTGCTTACTCGTAGCCGATGGAGAGGTGATGCAACATGATGGTGAGCTGCAGCCTAGCTAGCATGTTTCCGGCACAGACCCTGTATCCTCCTCCAAACACCTGGTACGTGCCTGGCTTGGCCGGTTCCTGCGTCGTTTGTACATCGATTAAATCATTAGCTGATTCATTCATGTTCATCCCGAAATATTATGCAAAAATTATTAAGAAATCATTTATATTGTACTTACGTCCCATCTGTCTGGGTTAAAGGTTAGGGGATGTTGGAAGTTGTTGGGGTCAGTGTGCAACGACCTCACCCACACCAGAACAGGCCACCCCTTTGGTATGGTGTACCCACCATACTCCACGTCCCTCTTCGCCACACGGTGCGCCATGGGCGCGATGTTGGCCATCCGTATGGTCTCCTCCACCACCTTCGCCGTGTACTTCATCTTTGGGATGTCGTCGTGTGTGATAAAAGATGAGCCAGCTTTGCTTTCTCTCATCGCTAAATTCTCCTCCTGCAGATCGCGAAATGTTACTTTGCCCCGGTCCCTTTGCATTACAAGGCGTATGAGTAGTGACCGGAGAGGTATTAGTGGCTCACGCGCAGCTTGGAAAGAGCGACGGGGGATTTTGCCAGGTGGTAGGTGGCCCACATGATGGCACTGGCGGTGGACTCGTAACCAGCGACGACGACGGAGACGATATTGTCCACCACCTCGTTGTCGCTTAGCTTCTTCCCGTGCTCGTCCTCCATCCGCATGAAACCGCCCATCACATCATCATCCTTAACCTTGGTAGTCATGGCTTTCTTCTTCCTCGCCTCGAGTTCCTCCCGGAACACCGCGTTCAATTGTTGGCGGCACTTGCGAGCGCCATGGAAGGCCGTCCCTGGAAAATCCAAGGGAAACGCCCTGAGGCCGGCGATTAGGCCACCGAACCACTGGTCGATCTTCTCCGTCAGCGGCGATGGCTCCATGCTTATGAACATCATGCAAATGTTCGCGAATGTCACCTGCACGCATGCATGTTAGAATCATTTAGCTATTTATCTAATGGTTTTGTTAATTCTTATTCATATTAGTATTATTTTAGAGCTTATTCAACTCCAGATTTTTGTGTCCTCAGAGATATACATGGGTTAACTTGCAACTGAGATTTCCTTGCAGATGGATTGCACATGAGTTACAACTAAAATTGAATGATGTCATCTAAGAATTAAGTAAATTCTCAATAGACTGATTATTACCTGCTCCCTTTATCTAAACCCTTCTTGTAAGGTCAAATTTAAATAGTTGCTACAAACATGGATTGAGAAATAGCTATTTCAAAATACCATGCAAGCAAGAAAGGTAACTTGGTCTTACTTTCTTGATCTCGGTGGAGGCGACGATGGTGCCCTTGTCGGCCCAGGATGCGAGCGTGGCCACGACGCGTGGCTGCACAACAGCAGCGATGGTCCGGAGAGACCTGGGGCTGTTGATGGCAGCGAGGATGAACCCGCGGAGCCTGGTGTGGCTGGCGCCCTCAACGTTGACGACGGAGGCATGGCCAACGAGCTCTGGCTCCGGCCACTGCACGCCAAAGTTATCGGAGGACTGGAGCACAAACTTGTTGGCCGCTGGCGTGCATGCGATGATGGTGGGGGAGCCGAAGAGGTGCGTCCGGTACATCCCCACCTTACCGTATGCGGCCTTCTTGGCGCCGATGAAATCATCAGGGCGTCGCGCATGCTTGAAGTACCAAAGAAGGGAGAGCGTCTCGCCGAGGAAAGGCACACCCATATGCCCCGGCGGCAGGCTCTTCTTCTTCTCCTTATCGCCGCCGCTGCCGCACTGCTTGAGGAAGAAGGCCGCACGGTACCACATGTCTGCGGAGTGCCAGAAGGCCAGGCAGAGGAGAGGGACGGCGCCCAGCAAACCATGCCCACGCCACTGCCATTGCAACCATGTCTACTGCTACAGTTGAGTGATTGTTTGTGATCTTGCCTTGGAATTGGAGACAGTGAATCGAGTATATATATAAGTTGTGTGGATACTGGGTGGCTGATTCGTTCATGTGTCCACACAAGTGGGAACAAACTCGAATTAACCAATCACGCATGCATGATTAATTAAAGCGCTTTTTGTGTTTGGCCCATGTGTGATTACGTGCCTATTGATGCATACACAAGTGGTTATCATATTTAATTTACGCAGCAGCCAATTCACCGAGAAAATGGAGCAACACGAACAATGTATTTCAATCCTCCTGCGTGTGTATGTGTTACTTACCAGTAGATGATGTCTTCTGTCATAAAAACGAGACAATCAAACACTTATTCTTTGAGTGTAAATTTGCTAGTTCTATATGGTCCATCATCCAAATAGGTTCTATTATATACCCACCCAAAAGCGTTGCCAATATTTTTGGCAATTGGCTGAACGGTGTGGATAATAGGTTTAAACAACTTATTAGGGTGGCAGCGCTTGCCGTAATATGGTCGCTTTGGCTATGTAGAAATGACAAGGTTTTTAACGATAAAAATTGTTTTCTTATGTAAGTTATCTACAGGACTACTGCTACTCTCCGTTTGTGGTCTCAGTTGTAACATGTGGGGCATCGAGACTTGTTTATGTAGGTCTGTACCAGACTGGAGGATACGGCGAGAGACTTTTTATCCCGACATGGATGACAGCATAATTTGCGGATTGGCCCTCCACCACCATAAGCGTTCTTACAATTTCTCATTATGATATGTAATTCGTCTTATTATGTTTCGAACTTCAGACTTTGTTTCGGCTGTGTGCATCTTTGTTATGCAGAGGCTGGGTGTAATACTTAAACCTTTTAAGTAATAAAACTCCCTTTATCAAAAAAAAAAGATGATGTGAAGCCGGGAGTTTCAACCTCCATTTTTTTTTGAGATGATTTCAACCTCCATTTCAAAAGGAAAAAAAAAATAGATGATGAAACTCTACGTCACTCACAGTTAATATAAGTTCCAAGAGTTCTTTTAGGGTACCAACCGCGAGTCGACCCAGCGACCAATGGATGGATGATGCTTACTTATCTAAGGTCTAACTAATGGCCAGCATCTCTAACGAATATGCTGAATCAAATTTGCTATGAACGACATGTGTACACGCATGAGACATTTTGAGTATTTTCCACCTTTGTGATACCCTATGCAATAGCAGCTACTAGGTTCTAAATCAAGCGCATGATCGCTGCATTGGTACATGTAAGTTCTTCTGTAAGATACTAATAAAAGTCCATTTCACAGGCGGCTATTTGGTTTAGTCGCTCGTGGTGTTCCAATTAAGGCGAAGATGCCATGCAGATTCTTCCAAGTAAGAGGGACCAATAATGGACGTCGTCTAGCTGAGTTGAGTAACTTCCCTTCTGCCGGCCATCTTTTCTATTTGGATTTTTCTCCCCAATTCTTCCAACACGATCCTTCTTACCATCATATGATGTCAAGGCATGTTAAGCAATATCAATGGTCCCAGTCATGGCTAATTTTGGCACCAGATATAAAACTTGAGTTTAGGACATGATGCGCCTTTTTATTTTTTATTTTTCTTTGGCTTTATACATACTTGATGTCCTTTGACATTATATTGTTGCAAAGTCGAGGTATAAACGATATCTATTTTATATACTCCTTTTGTTCCAAATTATAAGATGTTTTAGATATTTTAATATGTATTAAATACAGGCTGAAATGAGTGAATCTATACACTAAAACGCGTTGAGATACATCAGAAACAGAAAAAGCAAAACATATTATATTTTGGAATGGGGATAATAGTATATTCACATTGTCAAAAGAAAAACAGATGGTGCTGACAATCCCAAGCACAACAGAACCACACAATACATTGCAGATAGTACTAACATGTCTCACAATGCAGACCATTTAACTATATTTGTTGCCTCGAAAGAGTGTACAAAAAATGAAGTTTGTGATGGTTATGAAGGATATATACAACAGAATTATGATCTGTCTGGATACTGTGAATGTTCTAAAATCACATAAGTCTTCACATACCTAGGTGCATGAGATCACTGTACCTTGTTGGGACCCTCACCCCGCCCCTAGGGCTTCTTCGACACTCCACCAGTTAAACCGAGGCGGTGGGCAATCAAATATTTGGGTGTAAGACCGGCTATTACAACCAAGATCGATCTCCAGCCGGTAGCCTTTAGATTGAGAATCCCCCCCCCCCCCCCCCCCCCTCCTGAATGCCGACGGTCCGTCGGGAACGCGCAGGCGGCTTGGCACGAGCACAGCAGGAGACCCACTATCTATTTCAGCCGCCGGCGCCGCCATGCTCCTGCTTCAGATCCCCCTGACTCCCGCCAGCGAAGATGGTGTGGAGACGCCGTCCCTGGCTCCCATAGGCGCCGTGGATGTCCTGGTAGAGCGCGACAGACTTCTGGATGAGGCTGAACCCGTGGCGGAGGCCGACGCAGTCCGTCTCGCCGAGAAGCACGACGGCCTTCTAAGCGAGGCGCTGGAGCTCGGTGTGGCGGTCGGCGGCGAGGTGCTGGAGCTCGGCGTTGCGGTCCGTTGCTGGTCCTCTCCCCCGGGTAGCTCTCGACGCCGAGCGGAGCAAGCGACAGAGGAGCGCCTTGGGGCTATGAGGACGTCGTGGGAGAGCCCGTGGGGCGGCCCGACCCCGGAGTTCCAGATCGGCGGCAAGGGCGCCGAGGAAGGTAGAGGAAGCAACGAAGGTGGCCGCCGCCACCGTATTCCTGCCTGGAGGTGGGCCCGTCGAGTACCAGCATGGCTTGCTCGGCCCGGCGTCTCCGCATCAGCGGCCGGCGGCGGAGAGAGGCGAACGGAGAAGCCGCGCCCGCCGGCGGGAGAGGATGGATGAGCTGCAGTCACCGGCGGGAGAGAGGAGAAGGATGTGCGTGGCTGGGGCGGGGACGCATGGCAATGGGGAAATTTTGCAGCAAGACGATTGGGAGGTGGGCCCCGACCCACGTTGCTCTACTTCGCCTGGACACGTGGCGTGCGCTCGACCCGGGGGACGCGAGCGCACGATCCCCCGGATGATTACAAGGGTTTTCCCTCACCAAACGCACGTGAGTGCGGTGCAGACCTGCAGTGCTAGCTAGCGACGATCCTGCCTAGCCTGCTTCCGGACGGCGACGAGGAGAAAGATTCGGAACTGAGATGGTGCCACAACAAGGAGATGAACTCACTCGCCTGCCTGTCGACCTTCTACTTCTCCGCCGCTCCATATCCGTGCTCGCCTCCGTTCTCCACCAGTGACATGGAGCAGCCAAGGGCAAGGGACGCTCCTCTCCCGCGCCCTCCTCGACACGCCTCTTGCCCTGCCTGTTCTTGAGTGTGCTCGCCATCGTCGCCAGCTAATGACGCCGCGAAATCAACAACGCCAACAACGCTGCACCGGCGGGCCAGGCTATGGAGGGGCGGGGGCGTGGAAAAAAAGCTTGACAAGCCGTGAGCACCGGAGCGGGGGCGGCCGGCACAGGCGAAGGCAGTAGTGGGGATTTAGGGAGATTGAGTGACGGAAGGAGAAAAAGAGAGTGACTACAGATAGTGCTTTGACCGCTAGTGGAAAGGCAGCAGATATTGAAAGGATAACTCAAAAAAAAATACGTTCAGCTAATGTGTGTAAGAAAAAAGAGAAGAGTTTAATGTGAAGGCTTATAAGAAAAAATTGTTTACACAATTAATATTATTTTTATACATTTTCACTGGTCATTTTAAAAATTTCACATAAAAATCCATACATTACATATGTATGGATTAATATATGCATTATACGAATTGAATGATCGTCGGTTGATTTTCACACAAAATTTGAGTCAATCGATGTACATGAGGACGGAACTTTTAGACCTGCAAAGAATATAATTTGAAGTAGTCAGCGGGTACATCCTTGGAGGTAGGGAGATTCATTAGACTCTTTTCTTTTGTCGTCGTCCCCTCCAGCAACCCATGTAGACGTCGGTCGAATTTGATGGGAATTCATCGATGATGGCCTTAGTGTCGCCAATGTTAAAGGGGATGATTGTGCCTTTCCACAAAGCAGTTTTTCCCCTCCCGCTGCAACGCACGAGCATATTTACTAGTTAGTGATAAACTCTGTAAGCTGTTACTTGGTTGGTAAGCTATTTTTTTAATGATTTCCCAAACTTAGTGAGTGGCGACACTGTTATTAGACGCTGGTCAATATTTCGGACATTCGATTTTCCCTAATGTTGTACTAGCATACTGGATTCAGCCATTTCTTCCTCTTGAAAGATATTTGCATGCAAGTAACATAAAGAAGCTTGGAATGCCAATATAGTAGGTTCTGTCTTTAATTAATAACTAGCAGGGTGGCCCGCGCCATGCGCGGGCAACATCTTAGTTGTTTTTATATTACATATTTTTATCATTGGATGATTCTAAGGCATACACAATATGTAGTATTTCCCCTTACATATTAATGTATCTACTTATTTGTTGAAAGATGAAAGGTAGCAATGAGGAAACGTTAAATGATATGGGATAAACAACTTCACCTACTTCACCAAGGTTCAACTATTGCACTTAGTATATTCTATAATAATCATACATTATAGATTTATTGAAAACACTATTGTCTCATTTATCTTACAAAAGTTAACCGACTTTTGAAATTTAAGTAAAACTATGACATATAATCCAGCCATGTGAAGACTAAATATTGTCAAAATGTTGACATTTGACTTAATGATATCATATCATTTTGTACATATATAATGTAAGTAACATCATGATTTATTTAATATTGACATTCTAATTCAGAAAACTTGACTACATTGGGACTCAATATAACATGATTTCTTTCTACCATAGGATGGAAAACTTAGAGGGCATCCGGTTATCATATACCTCCGTGTTCTATTCACGTTGCTTCATAGTTTAGAAGGGATTTCCTTACCTTTTGCTTTATGTCCTTCAGGTACACGTGCCAATTTCTTTGGTCATGGATAGGTAGAAGTAAACCATGCATCTTGTAAGCATAGACATGCAGATTTTTCACATATCTTCTGTTGGTTTGGTGGATTAGTACCAGACCAACTTCAAGCCATGATTTGCTTCCAGTCAGTAGTCTAGAGCAGAGGATGGTAAGCATAAGGCTTAAATAAAAAGAAGATATAAAAAACAATATCTGCTGAGTAGCATAGTTTCAGGTGACAGACTATAATCCTGCACCACCTCAGGAATGTGTAGTTGCTCATTTACTGCGTCTTCTGAAATAAGAGATATTGCATTATTCTGCAAGTTCTTTGTACCATATAATATGTAGTGATCTATCGTAAAAAGTATAGAATAGGAAAGTTCAGTCAGATTATAAACTAACTAATGACATTGTTGCAAAAATAATCCAACTATATCTCAAGTGACTTCTCGATAATAAATATCTTTAATGTAATATTTACCATGGCAAAAACTAACTTCACTTGATGAATATATGAAGAACTGCAATTAATCAACAATAATGTTATGTTATATTTTACCGATATATCATCATCAATAATCCAATGGTATGTAGCAGTTCATCTCCTATAAAAAAGATTTTGATTGCTGGTCAATGAGCTCATCAAGTATTTCAAAGGCGTCGTAAGAAATAGATTCACTGGTCTCACTGTTTGACACCACAACATGTTCAGATTTAGTTTCTTAGCTCTTGGTAATTTTCTGGTAGCTGCAGTTATTAGGCAGCGTCCTGTCTTCATCATAGACATCATATCTGTTAGTAAACTTTGTAATCCTACTGTACTATTTAGCAAAACTCTTACAGTTCCCACCATTCATTCGGGAAGTAGACGAATAATTTATCTTGTGATTCACTGGTACTTAACTGAAGAAGTAGCAGAATTATCTTGTAATTCACATGAATAGAAGGTGGAGCCGCGTGCGATGAACTTCCCATGTCACTATACCTTCAGAATTAATGCACATTAAGATTTCAGAATTTGCAAGTCTTCAGAATATGAAAATGCATAATTCTCGATGTACAGTGAGGTTTGCACAACTAATTACCACACCCACAGACCTTTCATGGATTCATCAGGCATATTACCGGTCTTATATCAAATTGGTACTCGAGGCATATTGCTTTGATGTATGACATTGACATATCTTCTCCACTACTACATACCTAGAGAAAACTTTATTTAGCACATCTGTAGTTATATATATACCACAGATGGGATAACTCTTCCTTGATGGATTGATTATATGGATCAATTGTGCATCCTCCAACAGGGCGCTCCTATGAGGTGCCTCAGAAATGATCCTGTGCAACAAATCCAGGGAGTGTAGCTGACAAATACTTCTTTTCTCCTCGTGTTGCAGCTCCATCATCATTATCAGAATTTTGGTTTGGGAATTTCCTGAAACACCATGTCTCAGTAACCTGGAGAGGCTATTTTGTGATCCACCATGAGCCCACCTCTTGTGGATGATCACATTTCGGACTAAACTAAATGATAGGTCTCTAGCTATAAAAGTAGCACTCACATGTGTGATATTTGCTTCAAGAACGAACAGCCAAAGGTAGACAAAAATTAAAAACCATATCCTTCCCGGTCTCCCATTGCTTCAGACCTTCAATGCAGTGATCGATGGTGTCCTACTGATCTGGGCCAAGAATTGATGCTCTTGACCCCAGGCTCTATCTGTTCACATAAGTATTCAACACGCGTGAATTGCAATTCATTTTATTTTCATATCTACAAAATAACGATAAAATATTTGCGTGTAATATGTCAAACGCATTTAGTAGCAACCCTATCAAATTTGAAAGGCAATCAAATATAACTTATTATCAACTAAAGGCCAACAGAACAAATACCTTTTTTAAGGACACAATGCGAAGGCAATACACGTTGTAACATATCCAAGATTGAGCATATACTACTGAATAAGGATGAACATTTGTACACTGATCCCCATTAATGCACTGCAACATTGTAATAGGAATCAATGTATATATACAAAGATTTCGTTCAAAAAAATGTATATACAATGAGTTTGAAAGGAGGATCGGTATTAGCATGGATTATGATACTGCCTGAGAATAGATACAACTTTAGTAGTGATGCAACTTGCTGATCAGGCTGACTGAATTTGAACAATTCAAGTTAATGCAATAGAAGGTCACGTCCTATCAGTTAACTGACAGAAAAAGAGATATAGGTCGTGAGAGACATATTTGTACCTTACTTACCGACTCGAAAACCAAATCTTGTGCAGAATTATGGCTTCTTAGCATGCCAATAGAAGGTCACATCCTATCAGTTAACTGACAGAAAAAGAGATATAGATCGTGAGATAGATATTTGTACCTTACTTACCGACTCGGAAACCAAATCTTGTGCAGAATTATGGCTTCTTCATGTGTAAACATTAACGACAACTGACAGAAAAAGAGATATAGGTCGTGAGATAGATATTTGTACCTTACTTACCGACTCGGAAACCAAATCTTGTGCAGAATTATGGCTTCTTCATGTGTAAACATTAACGACAAAAATTGGTCGTATAGGCGCCCTCTTGATATTGTAGCATGCCTGAAGCCTATCGTGCAAATACAACATATAATATAATTTCCTAAACCAAAACAACAGCTTAATGTGAAGAACGGTTTGTCATATCTTTGACAGAGTTATTTTATGGTTCAATGCTTGTTTGGCTTGAGTTATAAGAATTTACCGTACAACATATATATGGCCCCCTAATATGCTAGGGTTTGAGTTATAAGAACATAATTCACATCTATATGCTACCATGATAAATTTCACAACAGAGCAATTTTCTCTCATGTTGATAGATGCAGACATCTTGTTCTACGTTGCTAAAGCTTGTAAAGTTACGTTGTGTAGTAGAGAAATAGATTGTGCAGTCAAAAAAGAAAGAAAAGAAGATAGTGACGTACCATTACCAGGCTCTAGGTTGTCCGGCCGTGTGAGGCAAGATCCCTCTGTTGCACGCCTACATGGCGCATGCATGAGGCTGAGGCTTCGATTTATCCATCTTTTGCCCAGCTAAATGTCTCACGCGTTAGGCAAGACTAAACCTGCAATAGAGTCTGCAAAGCTGCTGCTGTGCATGATTGCCTACCGGCGTAGGAGAGTGGACCGACAGAGCGCACGTAGGAAAATGCAGCGGGAGCTTGCGTACGTGAGGACTGAGGAGGGCAAAGGAATTCGGCAGCAGCTGCGGAAAGCGCTGTTTTCGCCGGCGGCGGCAGCTAGCTTACGTGAGGACACATTAGGGCATCGGGGTATGGTGGCGGCTGCAGCTCGTAGTGATTTCTCTTTTAGCTAGGCAAAAGTCGAACAGGTACGGGCCAACTTATAAAGGGCATTGGTGGGTAATTTGATTGAAACTTAATATCAATAGTTTTTTCTTGTAAAATCCGTCGGTTGTGATCGTCTAGTTAGTAAAACTAATGGCCAGATGTTTCTGATTATTGTGGGATTTTCTAGCCTATTTCTCTATTTTCTGGTGAGCCCATCATGTACCTTTAGTATATAATAGATACAGATAAACCACAAGACAAGAAGTCAGATTCCCCATTGTATTCCGATATATCAAATTCATTTGATCCTTGGTTCTCAGAACGAAATATACTCCCCTTGACTTTGTCAAACAGTTTTTGCACTAGCTATAGACAGTGTTTTGTTTGATTAACATCACTACAAGGTTGGCACCTGGCATGTAAAGCGGACCAGCGCAGGGCCTGATGTTTGTTGTATATTTGTTGAAATGTTTGGTATGGCTGTACAGTATCTTCTGCCCAGATTGCCTTAAGAAGCAATTTCAGCAGGACAAAACATTAGTTGCCTATGTAATTCAGGATGGGAATGGGCCGACCCGGCCCCGCGGCCTTGAGACCAATTTTAGAGGCCATGGGTCGGCCCATTCGAAGAAAAGTCACTGGCCTCGCTGCCCCGTTGGGCATCTCGGGTCGCCCCGATCTTCTTTTCCAGCGCAGCACCAGACGAGGGAAGGTAGGCCGCCAAGCTGCAGGAATCCCAAATCCTTCACGCTCGTCCTTCGCCTCGCCGGCGTCGCGACCTCCCGCCTCGGCTGCCTCGCCGACAGCCTCGACTCCAAGGTGGTCATCCCAAATCCTTCGCGCGCGCCCTCCGCCTCGCCGGCGTCGCGACCTCCCGCCTCGGCTGCCTCACCGATAGCCTCGACTCCGAGGTGGTCACCATCGCCGCGCCATCCACGAGGACCTCGCGCCGACCAGCGCCGCGCCCTGGAGCTCAAGATCCGATACGGACGGAGCAGCGGTGAGCCGACCTACGTGGCGGCGGGCGGCGGACGGCGGACAGAGAAGCGGTGAGCCGACCGCGGTGGCGCAGCAGTAGGGAGGCTCGCCGGCGTTGATCTACGATGTGGCGGCGAACTGGGGTAGCCGGAGGCAGCACCGACGGCAAGCAAATACTAGCGGCGGCGGAGCACATGCGCATATACGATACGATAGTGAGATATCGAAGGCTCCATGCTTGCGACTTGGGGCGACCCACGAGACCCGTTGGGTTATGCAGAGCCGGCCTCGTTGGCCCGATTAAACTACGAGGCCGACCCACCTGCCCCGATGGCCTCGATTATTTGGGCCGGGTCGGTGATCTGTCGGGTCGACCCGGCCCATTCCCATCCTGACTATGTATGTATAATCATCGTACGTGTAGTGCATGATTATTGTTATTATCATAGAATGAAAGGAAATCCAAGGAATGCAGATGTTCAACACGCTGCCGCTGGCTTGGAACTTCTGTATGTGTAGTTGTATCAATTATTCTGTTTTACGTAATCATCAGTTCATCACTCATCAGAGGCTGCCACCCCCTGCGTCTGAGTACATACAACATGGCTATTGCAAAGCAAATGGAAATTTAATTTTAAAACACAACAAACTAAACGGTGATGATATTCGGCGATTTTGGCTCTTGCACAACGGCATGGTCCATGGCATACGACACCTGAGAGAGCCGAGCCAGACAATGCCTCATTGTTTACAGTAGTGCAGTTGCCACTTGCAGCAAACTTATTCTATTATACATTAGGGGTCTTAATCACCATTTGGGTTCACTAGATCTGGATCTCACCACTCCACACGTCTCATATGTAGTATCACTGGGCTGGGCGCTGGATCTAGATCTCACCACACGCGAGCAATCAAGAGTACAACTCCACTTTCCCTTCTCCACACAAAGCTCCTCGGCGGCCAGCATATGGAGCTTCTCCGCAGCAAGGCTTGTCCAGGTAATCACCATCTCGTGTTTGTTCCAGCAAAATATCCATCTATCTTCTCAACTGCATAGTGATTTAGCCTACATGCATGGATTTCTAGCTTTGGCTCCAGGGCCTCCTTCTTCATCCTGTGTAGGATGTGCTCTGGAGTTAGTTTGGGCCAGTCATCCCTAGCAAATAAATCCCATGTGGGATTTCTGGGAGCTCAACTTCTTGCAAATGCTTTCCTACAGGAATACATCTATTTCATTCAAAGGATTCTTTCGGGAGCTCTGCTTCTCCCCTAGAAATCACTTTTCATTTGCTAGATTAGGAACCGTAGTAATTGGCCCCATAGACAACTTCACATGCGATTCCAAAAGAAAAGTTTTGCAAATGTTTTCCTATAGGAATACATCTATTTCATTCAAAGGATTCTTTCGGGAGCTCTGCTGCTCCCCTATAAAACTTGTTTCATTTTCTGTATTTTCACAACCATATAAACTGCCACTGTAGACAACTTCACAAGCCATTCCAAAGGAAAGTCTTGATTTAGACCCGTACGAAAATATCGTAGTAAGACTAAAGACAGCTTTCTTCTCTCCTGTTCTGTAGATCCGTCTCAGGAACTTCCTTGGAGAAAGAGCATCGTTGGATTGGATATTGAACCTACAAATGTACTACTAGATGAGAATATGATGCCGAAAATTGCTCCATTACAGTAGGCCTTTTTGCTGTCAATCCCTTTTTCCCGTTGCTGATTAGGTTCTATAAATATTTTCGCAAAGGATATTTGGCACCAGAATTCTATATGTCTAGACAAATATCATTCAAGTCAAACACATATAGTCTTGATGTTATAATCATGGAGATAACGGTGAAATTTACAAGGTACGGTGTAGATAGATATATTGCTTTGTATAATATCATTTGTTCTTTTAGATGTCGCGTAATAGCATCACTAGCTATGAAACTGTGCTCCATTTTAACAAGGGGTTTTAAATAGCAGAGAGTGCATAAAGGAGAAGAGATTGCTGTGAAGAAGCTTTATAACATGCAAAGGATTGAGTGCACAAGAGTTACTTAACTTACGAAGATCGAGCATCATACGGTCAATTGGCTACTGCTATGAAACACAACATATACAATATCGAGATAAACAGAGCTCTAGTTTAGAGCGACGCTCTGCTTCGAGTATATGGAGGGCGGAAGCCTTGATAAGCATATTTCTTGTACGACTCGATACAAGATATTTAAGAGAATTTGTGAGGGTTTAAATTATCGTAAAAATGGCGGTACCGAATGGTTATATTTAGCATTTCAACTTGGAACCAGACAGCAAAAAGGCCTACTGTAATGGAGGCCATCAATCTACCCGAATAAATTAGATGCCCGCATGAATATTATATCAGTTGTGGGTTGTTCAGTTTCTCCTTTGTAGAAGACTGATTAATTTTTTGCAGATTGGAGTCATTTTAGTGTGTACCTAAATATTTCGGTGGCATATGTATCTGGACCAAACTCATAGAGAGCATTAATTAAGATTGGTCATATTTCAACAATTTGCATGTCAGTCAAATTTATTCCGTAGGTGTGCCAGCATGGGAGCACGATAGCCCGATAGACTACATGTTCATTAAGAGGGAATAGAAGCAAACAAAACATCTAAAGGGTTGGGTACGTTTTAGGGATCATGCCCGAACATAGAACTGGAAAATTAACAACCCTGAAAAATTAGGCCATCTAAGGGCTCGTTTGAAACGAAGGATTCTCACAGGATTTTCGTGGGATTTGGTTTCGAAGGAATTTTTCCTATCAAAGCTGTTTGATTCGAAGGAATAGAATCCGTAGGAATTTTTCCCGTGGGCTTCCGCTAGCGCGAAACGTAGGAAAATTTCCATTCAGTCCGACCTCTTGGAAATTTTCCTGTGGCGCGAAGAAACGCGCGCGCGCCGCTCGCTCTGTTTTTGCCGCCAAAACACCGCTTCCCGTACCTTCCTGGATATGCATTATCTCTCATATACATATAGAAGAAAAGGAAAACACGTCTTCCAAACCAGTGCTACCCAGCCATTCAGATCGACGGAATCGGCCGGCTGCTCCCCGGCCGGCGGCCGCGCAGCTGCTCCGTTCCTTCTCTGCTCCTCCGTGCCCTCTCATGCGCTGCTCCTTCACCTCCCCCGGCTGGTCCCCTTGCATCTCAGCTTACGATTCATCTGAGGCAACAAGGTACCGTACATGGCATCTCAAAATTTCTTTTGTTCCTCCATGATATCTTGTTGTTTTGGTACGATGTACTTAGATTTGCTTGGTTTAGTTGGCCTTGACCCGTAACCTCTTGTAGATTCTCTCCTTTTTTAGATTAAGTTCACTGTTCAGGATTTGCTTTGTACCGATTAGAACATAATATGTTCCAGATCTGACTTTATTCTAAACAAAAACGAGTAGGGATGTGGTTATTTTACTAGACCATTGAAGAGTTCTTTTTTCTTGCACAAGTCAGTAAACTCGCCTTTGCAAGAAATCTCCTATTAACAAGTAGAATTCATCAGTCTGATCTTATATGTTAATAAATATGCTCTGTCAAAATTTGTGCTAACATTCTGCTGCCTGTAGATGGCTGAGCGACGCTGCTGGTCAGAGCCACAAGGGCATGGTTTGCAATCAAAGGGGCCAACTGATCTTGTAGCTCATACTGGGGCTGCAGTTCATCAGGAAGAAATAGGTATATGCTATGAGTTTTGGTTACTTTGATAATGTGCAAGTGTATATATTTGTGTTGTGTTATTGATTTTGATATTATGAGATCAGAGTATGGAAATAAAATTTTACATTCACGATTGAATATGTAGGAATCACAAAAGGCAATCCTCGAGCCAAATGGAGTCACCAAATGAAAATATTTCTCATTACACTCCTACAGGAGTATGATGTGCCTGGTTTTCGAACACAAAATGCTTGGAGCACAGAGGCATGGACGCATATTGTTTCTCGATTCAATCAAAAGTTTGGTGTGTCGTTCATTGCTAAGCAAGTCAAACAAAAGGAGCAAGATATGAAGAAAGACTACCGCAGTGTGAAAGATCTGTTGGCTGAGAGTGGCTTTGGATGGGATAGCGAGAGAAATATGGTAGATGCACCGGATGATGTTTGGGCTAGTTTTGCTGCTCGTAGGAACAGCAAGGATGCGCTCCAATGGAGAGACAAGTCATTTCCCTTTTATGATGACCTAAGTCAACTCTATGAAGGTGATATTACCACACTTTGCTTGCAGCATACACCCTCTATTTAGTGTTTACTTTTTCTAAACAAAAGTCTGAAACTTATTTGGTATGTCGTTATGCTGAAGGGAGAACTCGCCAAGGAATGGACCATTATGCTAGCAAGGCGCAGAATCTGCCGGTTCCCTCATCACAACCAACACAACAGACTGATTTGTACCGATCACAGTCGCCTACTATGCCAGGGCCGTTTGTGGTAGATGAAGAAGCTGAGGCAGCAAATTTGGATTCTCCTCCACATATGTCGACACCTCTACAACATGTTCAAGCCCAGCCAAGATCCACACAAACAGAGAAACATGATGCTAGGCGTGGGAAAAAACAAAAATGTAACTTGGATGATGGATTCCAAGAGAAATATCTAAAACTGAAGAAGGAAGAAATTGATCGATTTGCTGCCATTGAGGAGAAGAAGCTAGAGGATCCCTACAATATCAACAAGTGCATCACTGTGCTTGAGGGGTTAGATGGCCTCATGGTTTTTGAGTCGCTCGACTAGTCGATGAGTCGCAAACCAATGTCCGACTCAGGTTGTCGACTCGACTCCCTGGTTGAGTCGCTCGACTCAAACGACTAATCTCGACTAGTCGCGACTAGTCCACGTTTTTGAGTCGACCACGACTCAAAAGGTTCCCAGCGCCCCTAACCCTAGATTGCCCAAATTCCCCCCCGAGCCAAAACAGTCTGGCGGCTTGGCCATCTCCCTTTCCCGCTCGTGGCCATCTCCCTTTCCCGCCGTCGCTCCAAGGTCCAGCCGGCCGGCGCCGCCGCCGCCCAAGATCCAGCCGGCCGGCGGCCACCGCAAGGCCATGGCACGGTCGCCTAGCTCCCGACCTGCTTCTCCCCTGCTTCTCCCCTGGTCTGCCTCTTCCTCCGCCGGTTGCTGATCTGCTCCTCCCTCCGCCGGCTACTGCTGCTGCTGATTGCTGGTCTGCTCCTCCCTCCGCCGGCTACTGCTGCTGCTGCTGCTGATTTGCTCCTTCAACGGTGGCCGCTGCTGATTCGCTCCTTCAACGGTGGCCGCTGCTTCTCCCTCCGCCGGTTGCTGGCCGCTGCTACAGGTAACTCGTAGTTCTGATATTATTAGTGCTTCTGCTTGAGGATTCAGGGCTCAGATTAGGTGAACTGAGTGAAGTTATTTTCCTTCTTTCACAGCAAACACCATGCCCGAGTCCCAGCCAGAGATAGCCCAGGTTGTTTGTTCAGCTCAAGCTGCAGCAGAAGCTGATGAGCACTATGATCCATTCAAAGATCCTAAGAGGAGACCATCAAGGAGCAAGGATCCAGCTTGGAAGTACGCATTCTGGCCAGAATTGCAGGGATCCAGGTTGTTGCTGCAATGTAATTTGTGTGGGAAGAGAGTTAGTTCTGGGCCTCTTAGGATGAAGAAGCACCTTGCTGGTGGTTATACAGTTGTGACTATGTGCCCCAAAACAACCCCTGCAATTCAGAAAGAGATGCGTGAATACTTGAAGACTCACTCATTCGCATTCAAAAATCTCGAGGGGGCTGAAGCTAGAGAAGAAGAGGGTGACGAAGATGCTGAACAAGAGAAGGGTGAAGCAAGTTCAAAAGCTTCCAACGCCAACACCTCCGGGAAAAGGAAACCTGCAGTGAGCAATACTCATTTGACAACATCAGGGGAGAAGAAGAAAGGCAAGTCAATTGCAGATCAGATCCGAAAGACACCTGAAGAGGTGATTGCTGAGAGGCATATGTCAAAGGGCACTCAAATGACAATGAAGGATTACATACCGAAGACAAAGGAGCAAAAAGATGTTGTAGATGATCATGTGGCAGACTTTTTGTATGAGAATTGTATTCCACTAAATGTTGTCAATTCAAGGAGTTGGGAGATTCTATTGGAATCTATAGGGCAGTATGGTTCTGGCTATATCACTCCTTATCATCAAGTGAGGGAACCATTGCTTGAGAAGGCAAAGGTCAAGACTGATGGCTTGAGAGCGAAGCATGAAGTTGCATGGAAAGAATACGGTTGCTCACTCATGTCAGATGGTTGGACGGACATGACCGGCCGACACTTGCTCAACTTCCTTGTCAATAGTCCAGCAGGTACCTTCTTCTTAGGGACAGCCAATGTTTCTTCTGAAACAGTTGATGCAAAGCTGGTGGCAAGGCTATTGAGTGAACAGATTGATGCAATTGGCCCTGAAAAGGTTGTCCAAGTAGTTAGTGATAATGGATCAAACTATAAGGCAGCCGGCAAACTTCTAATGGACAAGTATCCTACATTGTATTGGACACCATGTGCTGCCCACTGTGTGGACCTTATGCTAGAGGACATTGGGAAGATCAAAGAGTTTAGCAATTGCATTGCTAAAGCAAAGAGAACAACCAGATTTATTTATGCCCATGGAAGGGTTCTTGACTTAATGAGAAGGGTGAATGGTAAGGAGGAAATTGTGAGGCCAGGAGCAACTCGTTTTGCTACATCATTCCTTACTTTGGCCAGCATGTGGAAGCAAAGGCAAAAATTAAAAAGCATGTTTGTTAGCACCGAATGGTATGCAAGCAAATTAAAAGACAGCGAAGGAGGGAAGACAGCTGAAGCAACTGTGATCTCCGTGCCGTTTTGGAATTCGGTGGAGTGTTGCATGCGAGCTACAAATCCACTACTTCGAGCTTTGAGAATTGCTGATGGTGACGAGACTCCGGCTATGGCCGAAATGTTGGCAGCCATGGATTATGCAAAGGAACGGATAAAAGAAGCTTTGTCACAAAAGCCAACCCTCCTTGCTCAAGTGCTAGCCATTATTGATAGAAGGTGGGATAATCAGATGGAACAAAAGCTACATGGGGCTGCACTGTTCTTGAACCCCAATAAGTTCTTTGTCATTAGGGAGACCAACAAAAGACTAGCCAGCCGCCTCCGTTCAATGTTCAATGATGTGCTATGGAAGATGGTCACCGATGATGAACTACAAGCAACTATAAGTAAGGAAGCTGATGACTATGAGCGGACAGAAGGTGAATGTTTCTCGAAGCCATTGTCTGTTAAAGACCGCACAAAAAAGAGTCCTCGTAAGTATTAATTTTATGTCAGCTTGTGTCCTTTTTTAGCTCACTTGTTCCACTAGTTGCTGATTTTTTTGGCCCTATCATTAATGTTGGACTTGCTGAATTTTGTAGTTCTTTGGTGGGGTGCTTACGGTGGCCTTGCTTTTGACCTCCAAACTCTTGCAAAGCGAATCATTAGTCTATGTTGTTCAGCATCCGGCTGCGAGCGCAATTGGAGTGTGTTTGCTCATGTAAGTGATTGGCTGGTTTAGTGGTTTGATAGGCTAATTTCAGCAGCTTCTCACATATTTGTGTGCTTGCAGATCCACAGCAGATTAAGAAACCGACTAGAGTACAAGAGAATGAACAAGTTCTCATATGTCTCCTACAACCGAAAAATGGAAGCTAGGTTTCAAAATCTGCGTGAGCAAGGCTCTAAATCAAACAGATCTACTCCACTTATCCTAGAAGAATTCCAATGGGATAATGAATGGGTTGATATCAATTCTGAATTGGTCCATGAACATCAAGCTCAAGTCATGGACGGTGATACACCACTAACATGGTCTCAAGTTGATGAAGCTATGGGTGCGTCGAGCTCTATAGCAAGTCGCAGCTTTCTTAGGAGAGCCCGTGGTGATCCTAGCGAGCCTATTGCACGACCCATAGGCCCTTATATCACCTACACTCGTAACCACTCAAGAACAAGGCTGGTTGTGCATGATGAAGAGTTGAGGGAGGAATTACATGCGGCAGAATATGATCAAGACATGGACAGCGACGATGAAGATGAAGATGAAGATGCTGAAGCAAATGGTCATGAAGACGGGTTTGAGCTTGATGAGATGGAACTTGAGGCTTGATTGCTTGAAGATGTGTTGTTTCATTCATGTGATGTTGAAGTGTTGAACTTATTTACTTGCATTTGGATATGTAACTTAAGTACTTAACGTTGGACCTGAACTGTTGTGTCTTAATTTTCATTGTTGAACTTCTTTGTTTGCTACCATATTCTTGCTGTGTTCGATATTTGATCATTGTGTTGGACTGAATGTGGAACTTCATTGTTAGTTTCTTACTTTGTATGCAAATCTGATTGATTCTAATGTTTTGTAGGTTGCTTGTTCATGGAGAAGAGGAAGGACTTGGACACTCACACTATATGGAGATGCCCAGGTTTGTATTTTAAACTATTAATAAGTATATAATTATATACATGCATATAATATGGTAATTTCATGAGTCGAACATGAGTCTCGACTAGTCACGACTAGTCAAGAGTCGCTGCCCCTAAACGACTCGTCGACTCGTCGACTCAAAAACCATGGATGGCCTACAACTAGGTGATATGCTGATGGCATCTGATATCTTCAAATGCAAAGAGAACAGGGAAGTTTTCTTGTCATACTCTACTTCTACACTGCAGTTGGCTTGGCTTAAAAGAGAGATTGCACGTGCCCAAACAAATTAGGAAAATTGGAACAACTAGGTAATATGCTGATGGCATCTGTAAGCGAACTGACCTTCATGGCTTTGTATATTTTGGTAGGTAGTGAAGATACTTTTGTTCAGTTCAGTTCGCTTACGGGACTGACCTTTATGGCTTAGTATATTTTGGTAGGTAGTGAAGATACTTTTGTTTAGTACTGCAACAGAACTTGCACTAGTACGACAGATTTGAGGTAAATGAATGGCAGTACAACTTGCCACAAGTACATGAATGGTAGCTGAACTTGGATGTCATATTATAAATGTCCTAAGATCTACGGGATATATATTGTTGCCACATTTGTTGTGCTATGGCATCTCGCTGTTGTGCTAAGACGGGTGAATGTACACTAAACTGAAACTGAAGATGCACAGCTGACGGCCGACGACGGCCAGAAAACATCAACAGGATAAGAACTAACCTGATTTGAAGACTTGATCAATCAAGTATGATGAAACTTCAGCTTGCACTTACTGAGAACTTGTGTGTGTATTAGGAATATATGGATAGAAAAGAAGAACGTTGTTCTCACATATATATACACGATGCTGCAGCCCAACGGCTAGCTAGGTGAGTAACGGCTACTATTTGAAAGATCAAAGTTCAAATAATAATATTTTATTGTTCTAGAGTTCCTATGGTTTTCCTACGCTGCCATCAAACAACCACTTGTTGCAATTCCCATGGGAATCATTCCTGTAGGAAACCAATGACTAGACCATACCAATCCTTCAATTTTCCTATCCCTCTAATTTTCCTATCCTTCGTTTCAAACGAGCCCTAAGTTTCGCTCAGCAGTATCCACCAGCGCAGCTCAACAAGTATAGGGCGTCACGCGACGGAGGTTTGACAGTTGTGCTGATACTGCTACCACGTTTAACTAAATGGCCGGTGTAATCTCGAAGATATTTAATTTGTTTAAACGAGTCTGTCCGGATGTGATTTTAAGGGATGTAATGTAATCCGCTAGCTGTATTAGAGAGAGACATACTAAAGATGAAAGTTTAGTTAGGAACGTAACAATATGGATAACGCTGAATGATTACTAATTGCTTCATGGTTTAGAGTTTCTAGGACGATTTTTGGGTTTAAGGGTGTCGTAAGATGTTTTTATGTTTTCGGCCTTGCAATTTGGGAGGCCGGACTGATTCCAGTGTGTTATTTTGTGGTGATCCAAATTCGTATATACTGATAAAGGCCGACTTGTGACGAATGGTTATATTTAGCATTTCAACTTGGAACCAGACAGCAAAAAGGCCTACTGTAATGGAGGCCATCAATCTAACCGAATAAATTAGATGCTCGCATGAATATTATATCAGTTCTGGGTTGTTCAGTTTCTCCTTTGTAGAAGACTGATTAATTTTTTGCAGATTGGAGTCATTTTAGTGTGTACCTAAATATTTCGGTGGCATATGTACGGTACGAGTTGTTTCCGGGTCGGACTGCAGTTGACCTAGGGTTTTACCACTACATATACATCTTGTAAGCCGCCGGTTGGGATAAGTCGCATTGTGTAAATCCCCGGCGTTTGTAACCTCACCCCGATATAGTGAAGTTTTGCTGGCTGGCGCCCGTGGTTTTTTCCTCTCCTTTGTTTGGAGAGGTTTTCCACGTTAAAATCTCGTGTCCCCTTTGGTTTGATCGTTCCGCTCTTCGTCGTTTATTTGCTATCGTTTATAGCATCCGGGTCCAGTGTATCACGATAAACGATTAAGGGACGTCACGATAACTTTTTCCTTTTGTCATTTTTTAGTAGTTTTACTGGGCTATTGCGCACTAGCTTTTTTGGGGTCCTTGGATAAATTGCTGGTCTGTACTTACTAGGACTCCACTAAAACTCTTGCATCCTAGAAAATGGTTACTGATACATTGCGGAGATCACCATTTTTTGGCTGTTTTTAGGCGTTATGGCACAATATTGTGGGCTCCCTTGTACAATTTCTAAGTCTGGTGGTACATAAGCAGTCACGGGCAGTGCATCATTTTTCATCTTTACTAGCAGTTTTAGTTGAATATAGTACACCTCTTTTAAGGTTTGGGTACAATTTCCTGGCCACTGCATCCTTGTACACAATTACAGGTTGTTTTTGCGTGTTGCGGTCTTTTTCGTGGACCGTTGCATACCTTTTTGGGTCCTGAAAACATTTTACTCTACCGTGTCTTCACGAAATGTTCTGATATGACGGGAAAACATGTTTAACGTTTTCTTACAGTTTTTTTGCGTCCTATAACACACCAGGTTTCAGATCATGAAATGATTTTTTGGTCAAGTTGACACTATTGAATTGTTCCACTAGCCATCTAAATCAAAAGTCCGAACTGATGGAAACGGACATGTAGTATATTTATATTTCAACACTCCCCTCACGTCTAGGCTATTTTTGTACTTAAGTAGGTTAGATGTAGGCTGCAGAATCTTTGTTTTTAATACCGCGTGAGCAAGGTCTTGAACTTGACACCTATTGGCTCTGATACCATATTGAATTGTTCCACCAGTAATCTAAACCAAAAGTCTGAACTGATAGAAAGGGGTGTACAGTATATTTATATTTCAACAGACACCATAAACGGTTCCTTGGACGTCATGGAAATTCTTCGTTTTCGTGTTCATGGAGCCCTAAATAAAAGATGAACTCTCATCAAATGAGAAAACATTGTTCTAGGAAAAGAGCAGAAACATGTGCACATTTCTTCATTTTGGGATGTGAAACGTGTCTACATATGCTAAATAATAATATTACAAGTCTAGGGATTTGTGTGTCTTTGATCCCAATTGAGCATGTACTTGCTTTGATTTTTTGTAGCCTCTATTTTGAGTAGTAATGCCAATAGCTAATAAATCTGAATTTTTTTCTCCTTCGTCACGCCGGAAGCAGAGGGTGGCACGAGCACAAGCCGGTCTAGTGTTGCAATTAGATAAACTCGTGGCAAAAACGATGGTGGCCGGGTACTGTTTGTTGATGAACACGTGGCGCTACATTGTCAAGTCTCTACATGATGTGCATTTTTTCTTCTTTTTTACGCAAATGCGGTGCAATTTCTTATAGGGTTTGTAGCAAAACATTCCACACTTAGATGCAAATTCACATAAGTATTGTAGCAATGTTTTATTCATATGATGCATTTTCTGTAATGTGGTGCAAATATTTGTAAGGTTAGCAGAATTTTTCCTCCAGCACATATTTTTAGGGCTGCTTGCGACGTTGCTACCAATGGCAAATGACATTGCTACCGGCATGCGGTGATGCTACCGATGTGCGCGTCGTTGCTACTGACGAGCCCGACGATGCTACCGACGGTTCCGGCAATGCTACGAGTGGATGCTACCGAGGACGTATGGCATTGCTACCAACGAGCCGGCGATGCTACCGGGAACGCGGAGATGATACCGAGAGCGTATCACATTGCTCGCGATGCTATCGGGGACGCGCGACGCTGCTACCGACACGTAGTCGGCGATGCTACCTATTGCACTTGAAAGTTGCTATGATGCTGCAATATAATAATTTTCTTGCTATTATTGTTATGTGGTTTTGCTACAATAGAACAAAAAATGTGCTACGTTGTCTCCGGCGAGGTCTTGGTCGATGTCTCCGGTGATGTTTCCGGCGAAGTCGATTTTGCTACAATAGCACACTTTTGTTGCTACGAAATCTCTAGCGAGGTCTCCAGTGAGGTCTCCGGCGAAGTCAGTCTTTTCTTTTTCTGTTTTCTGAGCGAACCGTTTTTTGCTACATGGTCGCATCTCCTTGTCCCATCTCCTCCCCGGTAGACCCGCCTTCAGCGCCTTGTCCCGCCGGCGACCGTCTCGCTCCTCCCGCTAAGCATCAGTCGCATCGGGCGAAGCTCCACACCGGCTCTGTTCCTCGAATTACCATCGCCTGCAGCTCGTCGCTACGGCCTACGGGCGATCTGCCTCAACGGCTGAAGTGTTGCTATGTGGGGGCGCTGCTATGGCAGTGATGCTACCGTCGGCAGCCAAGACTGCTACTAGCGGCGGGCGGCGTTGCTGCCAAACCGGGGGCACCGCTGCTGCAAGGGGCTGACGGGGATGCTACCGATGGCAGCCGGTGTTGCTACCGATGGCAGCCGGTGTTGCTGCATGACGCTACCGACGGGGAGCCGACGACGCTCTACATCAATGGTGGTGGTGTTCTATAGCAACGGCGACAGGCGCTCGGTAGCAACACCGGCATGGCCTTGTAGCAAAGGTGGTCGTGTTTTGTAGCAACTCCGGCCTAGCTTTGTAGCAACGGTGGTGGTGTTTTGTAGCAACGGCGGCGCTCTGCAGCAACGCCGACCTGGCTTGTAGTAACGGCGGCTGCGCTCTGCAGCAATGCCGGGTGACGGGTAGCAACGGCGATGATGGTGTGCAGCAACCTCGTCCTGGTGTACCGGCGGCCTGGTCCACGAGGTGCGGCGTGTGGGCTGCGAGGACGGGCGCGATGATGCGCACCAGCTCGTCGAACTCCATGGTGCCACTGCCGTCTGCGTCCATGGCGGGAGGACGGCCCGGGAGTGCACGGAGGCTGTTTGACGAGGTGAGGACTCGGCAAATCCCTGAGTTGTGTACCCCGGGTTGATTGAGGGGGAGAGAGATGAGCGCTGGTGATCACGACGGCTGACAAGCAAGGCGTTTACCCAGGTTCAGGCTCCCGGAGGATAACACCCTACTTCCTGCTTGTCTGGTTATTGATGGTGAGCTGTGGCTACAATGGCGAGATGACAATCTCGCTAGGGTTTGTGTGGCGGCTATGAGCGTACCCTAGACGAAGGACCCTCCTAGCCTTTATATGGTAGGCCAGGTCTCAGGTGAACGGTGCCGATGGCGCTTACAAGCATGGCGGGGTCGCATGACCTAGCGTCGACTATCTTGGGCCGCACGTCGTCCTCCTTGGGCCTTCCTTGGGCCCTCGTCATAAGGTTGATGGGCTTGGCGTGACCCAGGTATCCCCACCGTGGGTAGTCGAAGAGTGACCCCACGACAGGAGCCCCCGAGTGCTTAGTCGAATCGTAGAGTCGGGTAAAGGACTCCTTCCTCCTGGGCACGCCGTCGGGTTCCTGAATGAGATGAGTAAAATTGGTCGACTCCTGCCGTTCAGGGCTTATGGAGGATTCCTTAGTCAAACTGTCACTTCCAGGGTAAAATACCGTGAGTACAGCCTTAGTTGGTGATTTTTCGACTGCTATTGTTCTGAGTCACTCGGGAGCGCGAACAGCGCTCCCGATGGGAGTAGCCCCCGAGATTAAGCTGAATTGCTTGCAATTGAGGTTAAACTCAATTTTTCTTCAGTTGAAAAAGCCCGCTCCCGATGGGAGTAAAGAAGGGACTCTACTTGGAGTCGCGACTGGCTTTGTGTGACTTACTGTGTATTCGGCGGTTCGGCTTACTACAAGAGTTTGTTCAGCACTTGTAGCTTACTGGATGTTCTTGCACTCGAATGAAATGTTCGAGTTCTCAATCAGCTCGTTGGCTTACTGTACGAACTTATTCAGCTCTGAGAGCTTACTGAATTTTCTTTGCACTCGAATGAAATGTTCGAGTTCCCCATCAGCTCGTTGGCTTCCATCGCCTTCGTGGTTGACGTCAGCGCTGACGTTTTTGACGCACTCTGTGTCCGATGGGACGTGACAGTGCGGTCCCACTGTCAGTATTGGCTGGAGACAGTGGTTGCCGCTTTTTTCTGACCGTTGGGCGCGAAAATTTCGCGATGTGATGATGGCGCCTTGATTCTCGCGCGTAGTGGGCGGCGTGGCCGTCGACGGTTGCTATCTCCGCGCGACACGTGGACGGCCAGATGATGTTGCGGAGAGCGGTTTCCGCAGGGATGGCCAGGATTAACTGACCGCGCGGTACTTAATTTCACCGCGGCGGTGAACAGTTCATCCATCCCCATTCCGTCATCGTCTCCACTGCTTCGTTTCCACCGTTGATGGAGAATGGACCTCACGAAGAGGCAGAGTTCCCCGAGGACGAGGGTGATGACGATGAAGTTCCCTCCGCCACCTCTCCGAGTGAAGAGTTGGAGGATGATGAAGACGAGGAGCCGCTGCGGAAGCGGCAGAGGCGAAAGGGTGGCGACTCTGGTTCTGCCTCGTCGCCTGTGAAGGAGGCGGGTGTGATCGAGGAAGAGACGAGCGAGTCCTCTTCGGGTACTAAGCACCCGAGTGATCTGGCGGAACCTTTGGTCGTGCCTCCACTCGGCTCTGCACCGCCAATCGAGTTTGCGAGGATGGCCTCCGTCTCCTTGGGGAGTGAAGATGATGATGTAGTCAGGTTAGTCGCGTAACCTTTGCTTTGTTTTTGTCGAGTGTGCTTTTTCACTTGCGGGTCCTTGAATTGAGAGTTCTTATGACAGCGACCGTACCGGCGCTGCTGTTTCCTCCCCTCGTGAGATGGAGAACACTTCTGCTCCCATGATCGAGCAGGCTGTGAGGACGCCCGGAGAGGAGGCTCTGGCGGGTGACGTTTTGGCTTCGACCTCCGCCATGCCTGAGAGGCCTGCTGATGCGACTCCAGTTGACGCCGGGCTGCTTGAGCATGTAAGTGTTCTTCGATTCCTTCTGCAAGATCTGTTTCGGGTGCGCGTACAGCGCTCCCGATGGGAGTAGCCCCCGAAGATGCGCGTGACTGGAACAGTCGGGCGCAGATTGATGTCTTGTGTTTCCTGCAGCCATTTTATCGCCAGCAGATGGAGGGAGCCGCGACCTTCGTTCGCATGGAGCAGGAGAGGGATCAGCTCCGCGCTGCTCTGGAGCAAGCGAATAGTAAGCATGAAACCTTGTGTTCGAGGAGTGCTTCGACTGCCTTTATTGCTAACTTTGTTCCGTTGATCCGTAGGCGAGAAGGAGAACATGAAGGCGCGGGTCGCAAAGCTGGAGAAGTCACTGGGCGAAGCCCAAGAGCGGGAACAAGCTCGGGATGCTCTGGAGAAGACCCAGATCGACCGCTTGCTCGCACTCGCAGATGTTGTTGGAAGTAAGTTATTCGGCTTCATGCCTACTTTGTCTTTTGTCGACTTCTGGCGCCTTATGGGTGTGGATTTCCTTTGGGCAGAGAATTGCGGAGGTGCTCCTCCAGAAGGGACTTCTAGCGAGAGTGTCGGTTTGGCGCAGGCTGTTGGCTTCGTCGACCGCGTCTGCGCATATGCATCGGCAGCGCTGCAGCAGTCGGCGGCGGCCCTACAGAAGTCGACGGAGGCCTTAGCGACTGTGCACCGGAACATCTTTCCGAACCAGCCACCACCAGCTGCTGTTGACGCACTCGCGGCTCCATTCGAAGGCAATTCGAATGTCCTGGCGGACTTCACGCGCGCGCAGACGGTACGCGGCTCAGAGCTCACTTTTCAGCTGCTTCTTGGTCACCAAGTCGTAGATGATTTTGAGAAGGTTGTCAGCGACTTCCCTCGGAAGCCTGATGGCAGAACCGCGTCCCTTAGCGGTGTGAAGGTGCAGGCGAGCCAGCTAGCTGCGAAGTTGGTCGCCACCTTCGAGAGGAGAATTGCCAAAGCTGCAGAGTTGGCTGCTAGGAAGAGCCGTTCCCAGTCTGAGTCTGTAGTGTAGACTTTTTCCTTTTAAGACTGTGCTTCTGCTTTGGACTTGAGTCTGTAATGCACTTTATATTGCGAGTGAACATGCTGATGATGAAATGTGAATTCACTCCCTCGGGGGTGCAGTCGCCGAGTATTTTTTATATCTGGCTTGAATGAGTTATGTTGATTCTTTTCCTGGCTTGACGCTGTCGATTCTTGGCAGTCTGATATGGGCGAAGCTCCTGACGTTGGTGGAACGACTGGCGCGGGTGATGAGGAAGATACCACTTCGGCTGCGCCTACTCGTCGCCGCCGTCAAGCTCCTCCAGCTCCTGTGCGAAGCGTAAACGACCAGAGAGTACTCACCTTCATGAGGAACAAGGTGGTTGAGCTCGAGTCGAAGTTGAAGAATGCTGAGTTGGAGCTGGAGCGATTGAGGTCGCGGCCCGTTGCGCCGTTCTCCCAGCGTGAAGAGTTTCTGCTTGGCGAGATGGACCTGATCGGTCGACAGTTGCAAGGTTGGACTCTTAGCGTTTTTCCTTCGGCTTCTGTGTCTACTTGCTATGCTCAATGCTTGGCCTTGATGCAGATGTCAACTCTGACCTGATGGCGGAGCAGCTTCGAGTGGACGAGCGGGTAGAGAAAGAGGCCGCCGGCGACTCACCCGAAGCGCGCCAGTTTTGGTCAAACAAGTCCAGAGGTAGTATACTGGCACGAATGCTGGATCGTACCTGGCGGGCTGCTGTACTCTTAGAAGGTTGCAGAAAAACCCTCTGGCAGATCAACAAGGTGTACTTTCCTCACAACGAGCAGCCGAATGGACTAACTGCGCTTCTGGAGAGATTCCGTGAAGGCGGTGCGTTGAAGGAAGTCGTGCACGCTCAACTTGTTGCCGGGGCGAACGTGGCGTTGGCGTATGTTCGAATGCACCGGCCTAATCTTCCATTGCACAAAGTGCTTGACGGATTGCCTGGAGAGGGTGAGTATGCCGATACCCTTGCGGCTGCGCGCCAGATGATTCAGCAGGTCCAAACCTTCAGCGAGCACCTTGTTGGGCCACTCGATGCGCCAAAGGGCGAGCCTGTAGAATAGTAGCACTGGAGTGCTGTTGTATAGCGTTAGCTTGTAAAAGAAATTTTTCCAAGTGGAAATATGAGTGTATGTATGTCGAGGTGGGGGTAGCCCCCGTTAGTAAATTGTATCTTGTAGACGTCTGTGAACCTGTATGGCGCAGCCCCCGAGCGGATCGGGTGTGGCCTAGGATTTTGAGTTACTTGTATGGCGCAGTCCCCGAGTGCTTCGGTGACGACCAAGGTTTTCGACTTGGACCTGTATGGCGCAGCCCCCGAGTGCTTCGGGTGCGGCCTAGGTATGGCTTGGACCTGTGTGGCGCAGCCCCCGAGTGCTTCGGGTGACGGCCAAGGTTTTCGACTTACCTGTGTGGCGCAGCCCCCGAGTGCGTCGGGTGCGGCCTAGGTTGGACTTAGACCTGTGTGGCGCAGCCCCGAGTGCTTCGGGTGGCGGCCGAGGATTTTTCGAGTTGAACCTGTATGGCGCAGCCCCCGAGTGCGTCGGGTGCGGCCTAGGTTGACTTAGACCTGTGTGGCGCAGCCCCCGAGTGCTTCGGGTGCGGCCAGGTTTTCGAGTTAACCTGTATGGCGCAGCCCCCGAGTGCGTCGGGTGCGGCCTAGGTTGGACTTAGACCTGTGTGGCGCAGCCCCCGAGTGCTTCGGGTGGCGGCCGAGGATTTTTCGAGTTGAACCTGTATGGCGCAGCCCCCGAGTGCGTCGGGTGCGGCCTAGGTTGACTTAGACCTGTGTGGCGCAGCCCCCGAGTGCTTCGGGTGGCGGCCGAGGATTTTTCGAGTTGAACCTGTATGGCGCAGCCCCCGAGTGCGTCGGGTGCGGCCTAGGTTGGACTTAGACCTGTGTGGCGCAGCCCCCGAGTGCTTCGGGTGGCGGCCGAGGATTTTTCGAGTTGAACCTGTATGGCGCAGCCCCCGAGTGCGTCGGGTGCGGCCTAGGTTGACTTAGACCTGTGTGGCGCAGCCCCCGAGTGCTTCGGGTGGCGGCCGAGGATTTTTGAGTTGAACCTGTATGGCGCAGCCCCCGAGTGCGTCGGGTGCGGCCTAGGTTGACTTAGACCTGTGTGGCGCAGCCCCCGAGTGCTTCGGGTGGCGGCCGAGGATTTTTGAGTTGAACCTGTATGGCGCAGCCCCCGAGTGCGTCGGGTGCGGCCTAGGTTTATGTTGCTTTTTGACTGAAAAAGTAAAGTGGAGAGCTTGTTCCATAAATCACTTCATTGATTTTTGCGAGCAGGCCGCCTCATTAAAACCCTTCCAGTCCCCTCAGGTACCCTGGTAAGGGAAAGAGTGCGTCTGAAACCTGCCGCCTTGACATGTATGCTTTGTTACAACGGGGGAGTCGACTAGGCATAGAAGCGTCGCAGCTGCGCGACATTCCATGGGTTGTGGCAGACTGTTCCTGTCTTCGAGTCCTTCAGGCGGTAAGCTCCTCCGCCGATTGCTTCTGTCACAATGTATGGGCCCTCCCATGGGGAGGCGAGCTTGTGCACCTTCTTCTGTTTGAGGCGAAGGACCAGGTCGCCTGGAACGAAAGCTCTTGGCCGCAGTCGCCGTCCGTGGTAGTTGCGCAGGTCCTGCTGGTACACAGCTGAGCGAGTGAGGGCGATGTCGCGTGCTTCGTCCAAGGTGTCCATGTCGTCCTCGAGTGCTTCTTCTGCGTCAGACTCGTCGTAGGCCACCACTCGAGGTGCGTCGAACTTGATGTCGCAGGGCATGACCGCCTCTGCACCATAAACCATGAAGAATGGCGTGTACTGGGTTGATCTGTTCGGTGTTGTGCGTAGGCTCCAAAGCACAGAAGGCAGCTCTTCGACCCAGGCGCCTGCGGCGCGCTTCAATGGTACTCGCAGGCGCTTCTTGATACCCTTGCAGACTAAACCATTGGACTTTTCGACCTGCCCATTGGATTGCGGGTGCGAGACTGATGCGTAGTTGAGCTTGATGCCTTGTTCGGAGCAGAAGTCCTTGAATTCTTCGGCTGTGAAATTCGTGCCGTTGTCGGTGATGATGCTGTTCGGCACCCCGAACCTGAAGATGATGGACCTGATGAAGTTAACTGCTGAGATGCAGTCGAACTTGTGATAGGCACGGCTTCGATCCACTTCGTGAACTTGTCGACTGCCACCAAGAGATGCGTGTGTCCTCCTGGCGAGGACTTCTTGAGTGGACCCACCATGTCGAGCCCCCATTGAGCAAAGGGCCAGGCAAGTGGGATGGTCTTTAGCGCTGAAGCTGGCGCGTGCGGCTTGTTGGCGAATTCCTGGCAGCCGAGACATTTCCTCACGAGTTCTTCTGCGTCTTGCATTGCGGTGGGCCAGTAGAACCCGGCTCGTAAGGCTTTGGCCACTAAGGCACGACTGCTGGCGTGATGCCCGCAGGTGCCTGTATGAATTTCGAGCAGGATGGCTTGACCGTCGACTGGATCAACGCACCTTTGCAGGACTCCTGAGATGCTTCGCTTGTATAGTTCCCCCTTGATGATGGTGAAGC
The DNA here is from genome assembly GCA_947311845.1 of Poa pratensis. Lineage (NCBI taxonomy): Eukaryota > Viridiplantae > Streptophyta > Magnoliopsida > Poales > Poaceae > Poa > Poa pratensis. Next base: position 28,966,944 of record CAMZMU010000121.1, read on the forward strand.
CTTTCGAACGGCGAATAATGCGCTTGGCTTCGACTGAGTTGACTGGCAGTCTCTGGTGCAGCATGTACGCCAGATATGGGCTCGTCCAGGTGGGCTCGATGAGCAGAACCTCCATTGGCTCCTTCTCTTTGCCTGGCGGGTCGGCGGTGCTCGTTGATGGTGTGGAGGATCCGGGCGTGGGTCGAAGTTTGACAGACCGCTGCGTGATGCGCTCAAGGAAGACGCCGGGTGGCACCTGCGCCTTGTCTGAGCCCAGGTTGGCGAGGGCGTCGGCTTCTCGTTGCTTTCGCGGCCGATGTGACGCAACTCGCAGCCGTCGAAGGTGCCCTCCAGCTGGTTGTACAGGTCTCTGTAGGCGATCATGTTGTCGGCGATGGCGTCACAGGCCTTCATGGTTTGCTGCACGACGAGGTAGGAGTCGCCGTAGATCATGAGGTGAGTGGCGCCGCAGTTCTTGGCCATTCGCATGCCATGGATTAGGGCTTCGTACTCAGCCTCGTTGTTGGAGGGTGTTGGGAAGTCCATCTGTAGCACGTACTTCAGCTTGTCGCCTTTGGGGGAGATGAGGATGACTCCTGCCCCGGCTGATCTGAACTTTTTGGAGCCGTCGAAACATTGTCCATGCGTTGGACAGGTCGGGGACATCTGGCAGCTGGGCTTCTATCCACTCGGTGGTGAATTCTGGGAGCACTTGGGCCTTGATTGACTTCGGGTGAGCGTATTTCAGCCCCCAGGGTCCTAGCTCGACGACCCACTTAGCGACTCGTCCTGTCGCGCATTGGTTGGTCAGGATGTCGGAGAGCCCGGAGGAGCTTACCACCGTGATCGGGTGCTCGGAGAAGTAATGGATTACTTTCCTTGAAGTCATGAAAACTCCGTAGGCCAGCTTCTGGTAGTGCGGGTAGCGCTGCTTGGACAGGGTCAGCACCTCGCTGAGGTAGTAGACAGGTCGCTGGACAGGGTGGCTGTGCCTTCTTCTTCTCGTTCGACTACGAGTACCGTGCTGACCACCCTGTTTGTGGCTGACACGTAAAGGTATAGCGGCTCGTTCTCCAGTGGAGCCACCAGTACTGGGGAAGTCGTGAGTGTTTTCTTGAGTTGGTCGAACGCGACTTGCGCTTCTTCTGTCCACTCGAACTTGTCTGTCTTTTTCATCAGTTGGTAGAAAGGCAGGGCCTTTTCTCCCAACTTACTTATGAACCGGCTGAGAGCTGCGACTCGGCCGGCTAGGCGCTGCACCTCGTGGAGCTTGGTCGGTGCTGGCATTGCGAGTATGTTTTGCACCTTCTCAGGGTTGGCTTCGATTCCTCTTGCAGAGACGAGGTACCCAAGCAGTTCTCCGGCTGGCACGCCGAAGACACACTTGTCTGGGTTCAGCTTGATCTGATACTCGTCGAGGGCGGCGAAGACCTTGCGGAGGTCGGCGATGAGGGTGTCCTCCTTGCGGGTGGTGACGACGATGTCGTCGACGTAGACTTGGACGATCTGCCCGATGAGCCCTTTGAGGCATGCTTGCATTGTGCGCTGGTACGTGGCACCAGCGTTCTTCAACCCGAAGGGCATCGTCTGGTAGCAGAAAACGCCGTCGGGTGTGATGAATGCTGTCTTCTCCTCATCTTCGACGTTTAGTCTGATCTGCTGGTAACCTGAGTAGGCGTCCAGGAAGGACAGGCGTTCGCAGCCTGCAGTCGAGTCGATGATCTGATCTATCCGCGGGAGCGGGAAATGGTCCTTGGGGCAGCATTTGTTGAGGGCGGTGAAGTCGACGCACATGCGGAGTTTCTTCGTCTTCTTCTTCTCCACCAGGACTGGGTTGGCGACCCAGTCCGAGTCTTTGATCTCTCGAATGAACTTGGCATTCAGCAGTCGATCGATTTCTCTGCTGATTTCGTCTCGCTTGGGCCCGGAAAAGCGTCGCATGGCCTGTTTGACGGGTCTGGCGTCCTTGTGGACTTTTAAGGAGTGCTCGGCGAGGTTCCTGGGTATTCCTGGCATGTCAGAGGGTTGCCATGCGAAGATTCTCCAGTTCTCACGTAGAAACTCGACGAGCGCGCCTTCCTATGCGGGTCAGACTCGACGATACTTTGACCGTCTTGCTGGCGTCAGTCGGATGGACCTGATGGGTCGTTGTGTCGTCAGCCGCGTTGAAGGCAGCGTCCTTGGCTGGTTTCTTGCGGGCTGGGAAGATGGTCTTGTCGTTGTCGACTGCCATTGCCTCGAAGTGATCTTCGACTCCGAAGAACTCAGAGATCTTGCTGAACTCGCGGTCGCAGCTGTTGGAGCGGTCGAAGTCGCCGTGTACCGTGATGACGCCCTTGGGTCCAGGCATCTTGAGCATGAGGTAGGCGTAGTGAGGTACCGCCATGAATCTGGCGAAGGTTGGGCGCCCGAGTATCGCGTGGTACTGCGACTTCCAGTCGACTACCTCGAAGTCGATCAACTCCCTCTTGAAGTTTTCGGGTGTGCCGAAGATGACATCGAGTGTGATCGTTCCCATGGGCGTGACTGCTTGCCCTGGTACTATGCCATGGAATGTAGTCTCTGATGCTGCCAAGTCCGTCGTTGGCCTGTTTATCCTTCTGAGGGTGTCGGCAAAGATGATGTTAATGCCACTGCCTCCGTCCATGAACACCTTTTTCAGGGTGTAATCCCGATCAGAGCTTCGACTACCAGGGCGGCGTGCCCGGGTCGTGGTACTGCAGGCGGGTGATCTGCTCTGGAGAAGGTGATTGGTGTTTCTGATCCTCTCAGGTAGTCTGGTACCGCGGGTGGCAGGTGATGGCTTGGAAGACTTGGCGGGTGATGAGCTTCTGAGCCCTGTTTGAGGGACGCCCCTTCTGTATCATGTTGAGTTGTCCGCGTGCCGCTGGATATGCGTCTGGACCGCGGTGGGGCTTCTTGCTGCGGCTGCTGCTGCTGCTGCAGAAAGGCTCCCGCAGCCTGTGCTGGATTAGCGACTGCGGGTGGGGGTGCTGCCATGATGGCCAGCTGCGCGGCTGGCTGCGCTGCGGGTGCTGGAGTGACTATCTTCTGCATGGCTTCGTATATTTTACGTGCCTTTCGACAGTCCTTCAACAGGTGGTTGGATCCCCACTTGCCCGTTTCCGGGTTCCTGAACATGTGGTGCCTGCAGGGTTGTTCCAGCTCTTCCGCTGGGCTTAGTGTGCGTTTCTGCCACTCGCGTTTATGGCCTCCGTCGCTGCGGTAGTTGCTGCCGCCGCTTCGGTTGTACTGCCCCTGGCTGTATTGGCGACTCTGGTCACCGCCGCTTCGACTGTACTGTGCGTGGCTGTATTGGCGACTGCTGTCGCGCGCTTCATCCTCACGGGGGGTTTGGAATCCCGCCGCTACTAGCTCGATTGAGTCGTTGCCGTTGTAACGCGGCTTCTTCTTGTGGCGCCCTTCTCGCCAGTTGCTTGGTCCGGCTTCGTCCTTCGGGGAGTAGTGTGAACTATTGCGGACCGAGTCCTCTCCGTCTGCCCACTGGTTTGCTATCTTCATGACCTCGATCATGTTTTTCGGCCGGAGCCTACCAAACTCCTCGCGGAGGTCGCGGCGGGAGACGCCGTGCATGAAGGCATCCATCACTCGGTCCTCCGAGGTGGTCTCCATGGTGTTGCGGAGCAGGTCCAACGCTGGATGTATGACCGGAGCGGCTCGTCCGTCCTTGCTTGCATGCTTGTAGCTCGACGAACGTCGTCGGTCTCGAGTACGTCCCCAGGAAGGATTTAACGAAGGCCTCCGCGAACTCGTCCCACGTCCTGAAGGCGTTCTTGGGTTGAGTGTTGAGCCACCCGCGTGCAGAGCCCGTGAGCATCAGCTGGATGTACTGCATGGCCGTAGTCGAAGTACCGCCCTGGCAGCTGCAGGCTATGAGGTAGTCTTCTAGCCAGAGTCTCGGGTCCTGCTTCCCGTCGTACTTGACTGCTTCTGCCGTGAGCTTGAAGCCCTTGGGCATTCTTGTGTCGCGTATGTTGAAGCTGAAGCATGCGGCGCCGCATGGCTCGTAGTCGCCGTCGTTGCGGTCGTAGTCGAGGTTGGACGTGTGGTCGGCCGCTGGATGCGGCTGCGGTCTACCGTCCTTTGTGTGATGACGTTGCGGAGGTCTTCACCTGGCTGCGGTTGTCGCAGTTGTCTTGTCGCCGGGGCTGCGAGTGCTGCGGGCTCGTGGTCGCGGCGATCTCGATCTTCTCGCGCTTTTTCTGTCGGCGCCTTGTTTACCAGTGCGTCTTCGAGTGCCTTGATAGACATGATCTGCTGCTTGTGGAGGAGAGCGCGCGAGTCGCCCTCTGGCGGCTGTGTCAGCCGCAGGTATGTTTCGACTGCCATGAGTGCGGCTCCGGGTGTCTTGGGGACGGGTATTCCGTCTGCGTCTTCTATGTATGATGACTCGAGGTTGCGGGTGACTCTAGCGCGGTCGACCTCCGTCATCAGGGGCACGCGGGCTCTGTGGCGCCTTGCTCCTTGCGAGACCTCTGTTGAGGCAGTGAACGAGTAAGCGGCCCTCCTGGCGCTCGACGCGTCGGCCTCCTCCTTGCGTCGAAGGAGCTCGGCCTTCTCTGCGCGGAGTCGTTCGCCTTCCTTCCGCAGCAGGTACTGGACCGCCATAAGGTCCTCCCGGGGTGCGTCCGGTGGGGGGTACGTGCCTTCCTCGACGTGCTTCAGGGCTTTGATTGCCATGTCGCGGGTGATGGTGAGTCGTGTCACCTGGTCCGGCATGACCACCTCCAGTGGGTATGCGGGTTCGTCGTCGTTGCCCTGCGGCCTCTGGCCGATCATGAAGACTTGCGCGGGGTAGATCTGGGCAGCGGGATGGACGCTGCCACTGCTGCTTCCTTCGTCCGAGCCGTGCTCGGAGTCGAAAATGGCCGCAACGTGGTGGGACCACAGTCGCTGCCGCGGTCGTTTCCTGGAGTTTCGTGATTTTCGCCGCGGTCGCGAGGAGTGATGTCGCTGTTGACGTGGGCGCGATTGGCTTGTTGACGATCTTGTAAGTCGATGGGACGCGAGTGGCGCGGTAAGGAACGACGCGACCTTCGTTGCGTGCGAAGGCGTGGTTGACGTAGTCGAAGTTGATGCAGATCTTGGCCTTGTCAACGACGCGGTCGAGGTAGTCGAAGTAGACTCGATCCGCACGGTGGTCGACGAGGTGGTCGACGTAGTCGTAGCAGATGCGATCTCCGTGGTAGCCGGAGACGCTGGTGGCGCGGCCGCGTTGGGCGCGATCTCTGCCGCAGCGGAGGCGGTCGGAGTAGTCGAGGCGGACGCGATCTTCTCAGCAGTCGAAGACGCTGTCGCCGCAGTCGCAGCAGATGCGACCTCCGCAGCAGGTGGGGGCGTGGTTGGTGCGGCCGCGGCAGATGCGGGTGCCACCACCGCAGGCGGTGCGATCGCCGTGGATCTGAGTACTCCACAGCTGTCTACGAAGTAGTGCATGGTACCGAAGGTGAGGCACATACCTACATGCAGATCGGCGTACACCGAGCGGTGGGCCGGCGGGTGGAAGGTGTACTCGAAGGAGCCGAAGCAGATTGGCTCCTTGGTGATGCAGACGTCGGTCTTCAAGGTTGATGGAGCCGGTGCGACCATGATTCCAGCGCTCGTTCTTTCCCACAGACGGCGCCAATTGACGAGGTGGGACTCGGCAAATCCCTGAGTTGTGTACCCCGGGTTGATTGAGGGGAGAGAGATGAGCGCTGGTGATCACGACGGCTGACAAGCAAGGCGTTTACCCAGGTTCAGGCTCCCGGAGGATAACACCCTACTTCCTGCTTGTCTGGTTATTGATGGTGAGCTGTGGCTACAATGGCGAGATGGCAATCTCGCTAGGGTTTGTGTGGCGGCTATGAGCGTACCCTAGACGAAGGACCCTCCTAGCCTTTATATGGTAGGCTAGGTCTCAGGTGAACGGTGCCGATGGCGCTTACAAGCATGGCGGGGTCGCATGACCTAGCGTCGACTATCTTGGGCCGCACGTCGTCCTCCTTGGGCCTTCCTTGGGCCCTCGTCATAAGGTTGATGGGCTTGGCGTGACCCAGGTATCCCCACCGTGGGGTAGTCGAAGAGTGACCCACGACACTGTTCAGGCGCGACTTGAGGAGCTCTTGGCGGCGCGCATGGCAGCGTGGAGGCCATCTGCTTCGATGGCGAGGAGGAGGGCCCGGGAGTCCATGGCAGTTGTTTGGGCGCAAAATCGAGGAGCCCCTGGAGACGCGCAAGGCCGCATGGAGGCGTTTCTGGTGGCGGATACAAGGAGGAGGAGGAAGACTGGTTCCACGGCGGCGGCCGTCCGGGGCTCCCAGCCTTCGATTTGGGCGGCAACGCGGAGGAGGTTTGGTAGGAGAGAAAGATGGCAGACCACGCGGAGGAGGATTTTTTATTTTTTTTCTCGTACGGGGAAGACGGGGTCTTGGGCTTCCAGCGAAGGGTGCGATCAACGGCTCGCAGCGATCTCATGCGACGGCGCGCGACCCGGGGGATCGGACGGAAAGATCCCCGGGGGACGCCTAGTTCTTTCAAATGAGGTTCTGGGACTCTTTGTTTTGTTTGATCTGTTGACTGTCCGACCATGGCACCCAGCTATAAGAAACTAACCTAGACCCAAAGTAAGGGCCCATAGAAAAATACCATCGATGGGGCCCATTGAAAAATAGCTTAGTCAGAACGCAGGAGGCAGGACGGACGACGACGACGTACGAAACGACCGAAACCTTAACTCCTTTATTATTAGGTAAAGATAAAGATTTGTTTTCAGAATTATTTCCTAAATACCAGATACCAAAATCTCTCAATTACTATAAAAACTGAGGCTAGGGATTCAGAATCAAGCATGTTATAGATAATGTCTCCTTCAATCTATGACCATGGATTTTTCATATGGTGCTACAGGTTTAGTATATTATGTTACTAGGAAACAACTAGATGCAAGTGCAGAACCATCAATGCAGGAGAACATGTCAAAACCTGAATATTTCCATCAAACTTTTACCCAGAATCGCCTAGGCATAAGTTAGACCATGCCCTAAACAGAATACTAGCAATCAAATCGAAAATGCACTTTGGCACCCGAGCTCAGATGCTCCCTTAAACGTGTACCTCTATTCCCATCAAGATTTGGTTCCATGCTTTCATGTCATCAACACTGCCAACATCGCTTTGCTGCCCAAGAAGGAGGGCGCCGACTGCATCAAGGACTATAGACCCATCAACCTTATTCACGTGATCCCCAAGATTATCGCCAAGGCAATGGCCACTAGACTCCGGCCAAAAATGACTGACATCATCTCCAGCAGTCAAAGCGCGTTCATCAAGACTAGAAGTATCCACGACAACTTCATGTATGTTCGCGGTGTGGCCAGGAAGCTTCATCAAAAGCGCACCCCCGCCCTGCTCATCAAGCTGGACATCGCCAAAGCTTTTGACTCTGTCAGATGGGACTACCTGCTGGAATTCATGCAGCGTTTGGGTTTCCCTACTCGCTGGCGGGCATGGGCTTCGATGATCTTCTCGACTACTACTTCTAGAGTCCTTCTGAATGGCATTCCAGGAAAAGAGATCATCCATGGTCGTGGTCTAAGGCAGGGGGACCCCCTCTCACCACTGTTGTTTGATCTGGCCATCGATACTCTACCAAAGATCCTAGAGCTGGCTACGGATTCTGGCATCCTACATCCGCTGCCTGGGCATTTCATCAAGTCGCGCATCTCCCTCTATGCTGATGATGCTGTCATTTTTCTGCAACCCAGCGCACACGATGTCAACAACTTGGCTGCTTTGCTGCAAAATTTCGGGGAGGTCACCGGCATCCTCACAAACTTCCCTGCAACCCTGTCGCAGTTCCCGATGAAGTATCTGGGACTCCCTCTTTCACTTGGCAGGCTAAGGCGTGTCGATCTGCAACCATACATCGATAAGATTGCTTCAGCACTCAATCCTTGGAAATCCAAATTCCTCAATCGGGCCGGGTGTGATGCCCTCGTCAAATCGGTGCTCACAGCCTTGCCGGTTTTCCTCCTCACCATCATCAGAGTAGATAAGGCTATCCTCAAAGCCTTCGACAAGTTGCGAAGAAGTATGCTCTGGGCTGCGAGCGACAAAGTCAGTGGAGGAAAGTGCAAAGTTTGCTGGACGAAGGTTTGCCGTCCAAAGAAGTTTGGGGGGCTCGGAATTCTTGATCTTGAAAAGTTTTCCCGGGCTTTGCGTCTGAGATGGCTTTGGCTCGAGTGGGACGCTCCGGACAAGCCATGGGTCGGCCTGGAAACCCCCAACAATGCAGCTGATAAAGAGCTCTTCAACGCTGCCACGGATGTCACAATTGGGGACGGCATGACGGCACGCTTCTGGACGTCGTCTTGGCTAAATGGGACGGCCCCTATGTCGATTGCGCCAAAGATCTTTGCGGCCTCCAAGAAGAAGATCAGACGTGTCCAGAACGCTCTCACCAACCTCAACTGGGTTGCGGACATGTCGGTTCAGAACTTCACTATTGATCACATGATTGAGTTCGTCAACCTTTGGGGCTGTCTTCAGGAGGTCACGCTGACACCGGGCACTGCCGACACCATCACCTGGACCCTTTCCCCCAATGAAAAATACTCGGCTGGTTCGGCATACAAAGCCCAATTCTTGGGGTCCATCCCCTGCTCCTTTGGCAACCTGGTTTGGAAGACCTGGGCGCCCCCGAAGTGCAGGTTCTTCTCATGGCTGGTGGTGCAAAACAGGTTGTTGACCTCCGATCGCCTCGCTGTCAGGGGTTGGCCTCATACCCCCTTATGCCAGCTTTGCAAAGCCCACGATGAGACGGCCAGACACATCCTCTTCGAGTGTCGCTACTCTTGCCGCATTTGGCAGGCCGCTGCATCTTGGTTGTTTGCCCATCCCTGGTTCAGGATCTTGGCGTTGGGCGCCCCACTGTGCTTGCCTACTGGCAGGCACTTGCGGAGACTCCAACTGCCCTCCCCAAAGGGATCAAATCAGCTATCATTCTGATAACTTGGGAGTTGTGGAAGGAGCGGAATGCGCGGGTCTTCAACAACAAATTCACCATGCCGTCGGCTCTTCTTGATAAAATTAAGGATGAAGGGAAGAACTGGATTCTGGCGGGGCGCAAAGCTTTTTGGAGAGATAATTTCCTGAGTTTTTACAGCATGTAATTCCTTTTTATTTGGCTTAGGCCGTGTCCGTTTGTTTCTACTATATCAATAAAAAGACAAAACTTTTGCCTCGTTTCAAAAAAAAAATCTTACCACGGTAAATTCATAGCCCTGCCCCACTGCTGTCCAGTATTAAATGAGCACGGGACGTCAGTCCGTCACGGAACAGCTTTTTTTTTTTTGCATGGTCACGGAACAGCTAGGAAGATTTTCATTGACCATTGAAAGGTCCTAGAGAAGGTTGACAAAAGCCACCGTAATCTGGAACACATATTCAATTCAGGAACGAGCATGTAAAACCAAACTTTGTTATCTGGAATCAAAAAGGCTGGATCATTCACTGTTAAGGAATGTTTCATTTAGGATGAACACCGTTAATTCATATCTAGCAGAACATTTCCTTTGGGCTATCACATACTTATGGAAACATCTTTTGGATCTGATCATATGAACACAAAAAAATTGGATGCTCATTTAGGATGTGGACCATGAACATCTTGAAGCAGAAAATTTACGCAATTTAGGCACGTTTTAGGATGTGCTCATTCAATACAATTATGTACAATTTAGGATCAATTTGTACATAATTGTATTAAATTTAGGCACAATACAGAACAATTAAGATCTGTGCACAAATTAAAAACACGCCTGCATGAATACATGTGCACGTTGAGGAGCAGATTCAGAAAAAAAAACAAGAGAGAGGCTGTCAGAAAAAGAATCAAGAACGGATCTGCTTACAGAAATCTACACACACAAAAAAATCTGCATCAATACATGTCCATGTCGAGGAAGGATTCAGAGGAAAACAAGAGAGGCTGACAAAAAAAATCAAGAACGGATCTGGAGTTCCCGGCAGTGCGCATGGCGGCGGCCGGCATGCCGGGCACGCGCATGGATGCTGCACGCGCTGGCCGCGCGTGGACGGCGGCGACCGACACGCCGGGCACGCGTTGGCCGCGCTCGGACGGCGGCGGCCGACACGCTGAGCACGTCGGCGAGGTCGATCCGGCGTCGTCCGCCCCATCGTCAATCCCCCAAGCATCAGAAGCTCCCAACACCTAGCCAGCGGCACCGTTCGTACCGTTGTCTTCCTTCCCGTCATTCCCGACGAAGAGCATGGCGTTGATGCGGAGCGGCTATGCGGCGGAGGGTGGAACCGGCAAGATTAGTGGGAGAGACGTCCTGTCCCCAAGGTACAAGAAATTTCGTCGTTCCGTCCGACCACGACGGCAAAACGTTACTGGCGTCATAAACGGGGCCCACAGCCGAGGTGGGTGGTCGATATCACCGCGTCTTTTACGGATTTTACCAGGACTTCGCACAAGCAGACAAAGAACATGTACCGAATCTCAACGTCGCTCACATGGTCGAGATATCGTGTCCATTTGTGCTCGGGTGCCAAAACGCCCCTCCCCAATCAAATGGATGCAATTGCTTACCTACAATTAATCATGCTCCTCATATATTAGCAAATATTTCATTTGCCAATGGATATTTAAAACATGAATGGAGAAATATAAGTACTACGCAGTATCTGTTAATTTACCTATATATATAGGAAGCTCAGATGGGGCACCTAGGAGCATGGGCACCAGGATGGAATACGAACAGTTTTAGGTATGTAGACATATACATATACCTTGGGTATGTATATCTTAGGTATGTAGGAGGTACATATGATTTTGGGTATGCACATTATGGGGTATGCATACCTAATAATGTGCACATACCTAAGTTATTTATATATATACCTGATATGTACGCGTACAATTGAACACACATACCCGAGGTATATATAACATGTAGATACCTCGAATACACATACCCAAGGTTATATGTACCTCCTATATACCCAACATGTGCATACCCGAGTTATATGTGTCATCTACATACCCAAAATGTACTATATTCTATCCAGGTGCCCGGGCACCAGGGAACATCTGTTAATTTACCCTATATATATATATATATATATATATATATATATATAATAAACTATGATTCTGCATCTCGGGCACAAGATCCAAAAGAAAGACAGCAATTTCTAAGTATTCTGTCAGCCTTTATCCAGCACAAGTGCAACATTCAAACCAAACCCTTCCAAACAATCTTCTTCTATACTCATATGCATCTCCAAAACAGGGGCTCAATACAACTGCTTTGCACATATCGTCACATTTTTTTTGATTCTGGGATGAACCTGATTCTTCCTTGCTGACCAGGTCGTTGTGGCTCTTGTACAAATCAAATCAATATAGTATGTATACTTGTTGAATCTGCTAGAAAGACAAAGACTAACTGAAACTCCAGTTAGTTAGGTATGAATTGAGCTGCCTGCTATCGGCACAACAATCATCGAGATAGTGGTGTTATATTTCTCTTTTGCATTGAGCCAACGATAACGAACAATGATGACCATTTATTTAGTACCAAAGAGATATAATACTACCTAACAATTTGCACACCTCACAAGACTCGTTGTAGGCTCATAAGGGATGCCCACGCGCGCGCCATCAGTCACAGCCGACATCTATCTCATCTATGCTGCACCGCACGATAGCAGAAAGCATCACCCAGCCCCCAGTTGCAGGAACTGCGTCGCACACCCGCGAGCAGTGCCGAACCAGCACCACAGCACCCATACAGCTGGCTCTGAACCCTCGAAACAGAGGAAAAAAATCAACCCCAGAATGACCAGAGGGAGGAAACAGAAGAAATGCGGGTGCCCCCCTACAAGTCTTAACAACAAAGTAGGAAATAGATATCACGAACGCCCCCCTACAAGTCTTAACAACGAAGTAGGAAATAGATACCACGAACCAGCTTCTCGATCGGCACCCGCCCCCCTACAAGTCTTAACAATGAACTATAGGATTAGATATCAAGAACGTGCTTCTGCGTCCACCCAGATAAGTTCCAGCAGAGGGGCGCGACGATCAGGCAGAATTACATCTCTTCGAGAAGGTTTTCGATCTCCTCAAGGTTTGTGCCATGTCGACTCTGGTGCTCCGGGTCTAGTTCGATCCTTCAATTTCCAAAATTGTAGATTCCGTCTGTGCTGGGAACTCCAAACAACACGTTAATCGATACAATTTTAGTCCTTTGATGCGCCATACCATTTTTTGTGTCCAACGTTGCAGGATGCTTGGAACAAGTTCACCTGAGAACAACAACCCAAGCGTTTGTTCTCCGAATTTAGAAATAAATGGAGTATTAAACGGATCTAAACATCAATCATCGGCTAAGATTTAAGAAACTCTCAAAAATTATAAGAAGAACCAAAGAAGGGCTTAAGGGGTGCACACCGCAAAAGGAAAAGGGTTACTCTCAAGACTGGACCAGAACATGATTCTTCTTTTAGTTAGCAAAGCATTTAAGCATGAATTCAAGCTTTCAAAATGGCTATATGTAACAACTAATGTATTCCAAATAGTGGTAATCAGAAAAGTTATAATGAGAAAAGTCAGTACAATTTTCACAGATTTAATCGAACCTACATCATGTCAGTGGGAAGAGAAGCTTACAAGACAATTTTGATGTTTGACTATATCCTCCACGTCCCTCTCAATTACAATGCTTTTGAAGATTTCATCTATTCGCGTGGAATTGGATTCGTGGCTGTGGAGGTTATGCCGAACAGGTATACCTGCCACGGTGGATAAAACCTGGCCCACCAAGGAGGCCCATCAGATAAAGCCGGAGGGCTTAATGGAGAAGGCCTCATGGGCTTAGGCGCAAGGATAAGCTCTGGGCTGGCTTAGTGAAGTCCAAGACGAAGGCCTGGCTGCGTTCGCCTTAGGGAGCAAGTTAGGGTTTGTTACCGTGTTAGTCTAGGACTCATGATCTAGGTCGGTTAAGGCTTTCCTTGTAGGGGAAGGCTTGGCGCCTTTATAAGCCAGCCTTCCAGCAGCCTTAGGGCACGCATACAACCTCATTGTAACCTGTACACATATTTGCCTTGAGTGAATTATAGCAGCACGTAGGATCTCGCCACCGTCGTGAGATCCGAAGCTGGGTAAAATCGTGTGTGCAATCCCGTCACTGGAACCCTCCACGTTCTTCCCCACCTCCTCTACGGTACGTATGAATACTTCTAGTAGTTCCGCGTTACCAATACCTCGACAGTTGGCGCCCACCGTGGGGCCCAAGGCGTCGGGAGTTTTGTTTCAGGCGGGAGCATTGGGCGAGATCGGCAAGACTATGGCGGTTGGTCGCGCCCGCATCATCAACAACTTTGGGTGCATCGAAGACGACGGGTCCTACGTCTCAGCAAACGACGCACTGGTGTCAAGCTTCGTCGTCCCCTTCGGCACCATCAACATCTTCATGGGTTTTACGGCTGAGGCGTATGGATTCCCCAGGGGATCCGCCGCCTTTTGGCCCACCCACCACCCCATCGATTATGCAATCGAGCAACAACACAGATCGGATCAGGCCTTTGTCTATCGCGATCTGAGTGACTCTGATACCCAAAGCGATTCTGACTCCAGCTCTTATGAGCTTATGGAGCCCGCCTCTCGTTTTGTTGGTGTCATTGACGCATCTGGCCCTAAGCCGGCCGAATCTGACCCTGAGTCAATATTACCTGCCTTACAGACAGGAGCAGACTCAGAAGCCGGATCTGATGGCACCGCTCCAATGGCGGAAGATTCAGATCTCGACGAGCATAAGGAGGAAGACTTCGCAGCACAGGTTGCCGCGCGAGGCTATGGCTCATCCGATCCAAACGAAGTCTTAATGACTTTCCCGGCACAGATAGCTATGGAGGATGGTGCGGCCGCGGCTAAGCCAGACGAGGCTGAAGTTTCCTCTAGCATCAAGCACATTGGTGACAAGGCGGAAAAGCCAGAGGAGGTGCAAGACCCTAAAAGGCCTCCCCCGGCTGCGCCTATTGAAGAAGACCTGGAGCGGTCAAAGGAGGAACACATGCGCGCATTGGAGCTTCTCAAAACACCTTTGGGACCAAATCCAACCGCGGTTGAACTTGAGGAAAGACGGAAAGCGCTCCTGGCTGAGACTGAAGTCAACATCAAGTATAAGTTGTCCCTCCTGAACAAGGAAAAAGAGTTAATCCTAGTTGGAAAGGCTCTAGAAGAGGAAGAGTACCAGCGCGAACGCGATGTTGAGAAATTCCGCAAAATACGAAGTATACGTGACCCTCTTCTGCATCGGGATCTGCAGGGAAACTTCGAGAAGACTTCTGCCCAAAAGCCTTTAAAGCCTTGGCAGAAATACTCTTTCAGAGTTAACCCTGATGGAGTCATATTCTTCTCCACCCCGGCCAAAAACCTAGAGGCGGCCAGGGAAATCATGGGAGACGAAGCAGTTCCAATTGAAGAGCGCCACCATTATTCTAAAATGCTCATCGAAAAGGCAGTAGAGCAGCAGGCTAAGGCGGACTCAAACTCAAAACTGGCGGACGACACGCGTCTTTGCAAGACAGCCGTTGCCGGCGGTGGGGATCCAGAGGAACCAGCTGGTTCCAGTAGCCATGGCAATAAGGGTAAGGAACCCAGGAAGGACAAAGTTCCTGACAAACACAGGGATGAGTCAAAGACTGGGTCCAATCGCCATAGCGACAAAGGCAAGGACGACCACCGGCAAAAGGATAACACACGCCATAAGAAGAATGATCCGCCTCGCCGTGAAAGAGATCAAGACAAGGACGCACGGCGTGGGAGTGACCGGCTTAACATGCCACCTCCGCCCGCAGCACGGGCAAGAGACGAAGGAAACAGGGGCAACAGAGATCCGCCTCAAAGGCGATCTCGCTCCCGCTCCCCTCATCGCCAAAGCCGTCAGGAGGAGCCAAGGCGTAGCCAATCCAACAAAGGGCCAGCCAGGGAAAACACTCATATCTCAGACGCCCGCATCCGTCTCGATGAGATTAAAGCGGCCAAAGAGGAGTCTTACCTGGGCCCTGCGTGCTTTGGACCGGCGATTCGCAAGGTGCAACTCCCATCCTCGCTAGGCAATGTCAAGAAAATTGTGGACAAGTACAATGGCATTGACAAACCGGACATATGGCTGCCTGATTACATCCACGCCGTTGGTATTAATGACGGTGATTACAATGCAGCTGTACGTTTTCTTCCACTCATGTTGGAGGGAACGGCCCGGTTGTGGATCGACACTTTGCCAGAAAAGAGTATCCACAATTGGCAAGACATGCAGAAAACATTCATGCAACACTTCTCATGCACATACAAACGTCCAAAGGCTTACTCAGATCTACTAAAGTGTGCTCAAGTGGAGGGGGAGTCAAGCAGAGCTTTCATAGCTCGATGGACAGAGACAAAGAATGCATGTGAAGACGTTTCTGAGATCCAGGCCATACATGCTTTTATGAACAGCCTGAAGAAAGGCAACATGATGAGATATATGTTAGCCAGCCAAAACATCAAACACCTCGGCGAGCTCTTAGACAGCGCGAACAATTACGCTGCAGCAGAAGACGACGCTCGAGCTGACGACGGCGATCTGCGCATGGACATAGCTGTTAACCCGGAAAAACGAAACAACAATCAAAGCCGGAAAAAGAAGGAAGCCAACGATGCGCCAGGACCATCAAAGGAGGTAGCCTTTGCCAATAAGAAGGGTGGCCAGAGCGGGGCTAGCAGATGGCAGAAGAAGGCGATGACAGTCAAGGGTCAAGACCCATTAAAATCACCTATGACGACATCAAAGATGAACCTTGTGCCCATCATAGCAAGCTTGGCAAATGCACCCATACCAACAGGCAGTGCCGCCTTAACGATGATATCAAGAAGGATCCAGACGCTGGCTTCAAGGCAAAGCAGTTCAAGCGCAAGAACCGTAAAGACAAGAAAGAACAGAAGGACAACGAGGAAAGTGCTTCGGAGCCAGAAGATCAGGAGCCAAAGCACAAGAGGAGCAATAAGTTTCCAAGGGTCGAAACAAGCCTTGTTACTTTCCTTGCCACTCCTTCAGCCAAAAAGGAAAAGGCAGCCTGGAGGGAACTTAATGCCACTATGCCAGCAGTTCCCCAGTATCTCAACTGGTCCGAGCATCCCATTACATGGGACCGCAGCGATCATCCCGATCATGTTCCTCAGAACCCAGGGAATTACGCGCTCGTTGTAAACCCAATTGTGCAGCAATGCAGGCTTTCTAAGGTGCTTATGGATGGAGGGAGTAGTATCAACATCCTCTATCTTGAAACCTTAAAGCGCATGCGCCTTTCTGAGACACAGCTAAAACATAGCACAGTCAAGTTTCACGGCATAGTGCCAGGCAGGCAGGCCAGTTCTATGGGAACAATTGTCTTAGACGTTACCTTCGGTGACGAAACAAACTATAGGACTGAGGAAGTTGCCTTTGAGGTGGTGGAGTTCAAAAGTGCGTATCACGCAATTTTTGGCCGCCCAGCCTTCGCCAAATTCATGGCACGCCCGTGTTACATCTACAGCAAGCTCAAGATACCTGGACCAAACGGCGTCATCACGGTCAATGGCGACTTCAAGAAGGCGAAGGAATGCGAGGCAGGAAACGCCATCTTAGCAGAAGCCGTCATCAGCAAAGAAGAGTTTGAGCAGTACAAGAAAGAAGTTAACACCAATGAAATGCCGGATGGTAAGAAGCCTCCTTGCGCCTCGGATGTCACTTTCAAGGCCAGCTCAAACTCGAAGAAGATCGCGCTGGATGAGGCCGATGCAAGCAAGACGACCAACATAGGTGCGGACCTCAGTGACGCATAGGAAGGCGCGCTCGTCAAGTTCCTCCGTGAGCAACGGGATATTTTTGCATGGTCACCATCAGACATGCCAGGAGTACCCCGGGAACTTGCCGAGCACAGCCTTAATGTCGCCAAAGGTGCCAAGCCAGTAAAACAAGGTCTTCGTCGCTTTGGTCCAGAGAAGAAGAAAGCAATAGGAAAAGAGGTAGCTCGGCTTAGTGCCGCTAATTTCATTAGAGAGGTTATCCACACAGATTGGCTAGCAAATCCTGTATTAGTACCTAAGAAGGACGTGAAAGACTTGCGCATGTGCATAGATTTCACCGGCTTAAACAAAGCCTGTCCTAAAGACCCCTTCGCATTGCCGCGAATTGATCAGGTCGTAGATGCTGTATCAGGTTCTGAATTACTATGCTTTTTGGACGCTTACTCTGGCTACCACCAAATTAAGATGAAGGAGTCTGACCAAATTAAGACTTCCTTCATCACACCTTTCGGAACGTTTTGCTACATAACTATGCCTTTTGGGCTTAAAAACGCTGGCTCAACGTACCAACGGTGCATACAACGTTGCCTACACGATCAAATAGGCCGCAATGTTCACGCTTATGTCGATGACATTGCCGTTATGTCGCGAAAGCGCGGCGATCTCATCGTTGACCTTCAAGAAACCTTTGATAACTTGAGAAAATATAACATGAAGCTAAATCCGGGAAAATGCTTTTTTGGCGTCCCAGCAGGAAAACTTTTAGGCTTCATTGTTTCAGAAAGAGGTCTTGAGGTTAACCCAGAAAAGATTCGAGCTATCATGGACATCAAAAAGCCTACTTGTCTTAAAGATGTCCAAAGGCTCGCAGGATCTGCAGCAGCTGTAAGCCGATTTATTAGTAGGCTTGGGGATAAAGCTTTACCCCTATACAGGTTGTTGAAGAAAACTAAGACGTTCGTCTGGACTGAAGAGGCAGATGCAGCCTTAGCACAGTTAAAAGACGCCTTAGTTTCAGCACCAATATTAGCATCTCCTCTACCACAAGAGCCGATGCTACTTTACATGGCGGCTACCAACCTAGTTATTAGTGCAGTGGTTGTTGTTGAACGAAAGGAGAGGGCAAGGAGCTACCGGAACAAAGGCCGGTATATTATATCAGCGAAGTCTTCTCCGAATCCAAACAACGATACCCTCACTATCAGAAGCTGGCTTATGGAGTTTTCTTCGCAGCCAGAAAATTACGCCATTATTTCCAAGAGCACCCAATCACGGTAGTCAGTAAGGCGCCATTGGGTGACATTATAAACAACACTGATGCCACTGGACGTGTGGCTAAGTGGGGAATTGAATTGGCAGCATTCGATATCCAGTACAAGCCACGTACAGCCATCAAATCCCAGTCCTTAGCTGATTTCATCGCAGACTGGACGGAAGCAATGGATGAACTTCCCCTCCCTGACGAAGAATATTGGGTTATGCACTTTGATGGCTCCAAAATGTTGCAGGGATCGGGAGCTGGCGTGGTACTGAAGAACCCTAAAGGAGACAAGATGTGCTATGTCTTGCAGATACACTTCAATGCCACTAATAATGTTGCAGAATACGAGGCTCTGTTGCATGGATTGCACGTCGCAAAGGATTTGGGCATTAGCCGTCTTTTGTGCTATGGCGATTCAGACCTCGTTGTTCAACATTAGAAGGGGCATGGGACGCGAAGAGCCCTACAATGGCTGAATACCGACGCACGGTAGACGAGTTTGGTCGGTGTTTTATCGGCTTAGAAGTCAAGCATATCAAAAGGGAGGAAAATGAAGCAGCGGACGCCTTAGCCAGAATGGGCTCGAAAAGATCGAAGGTGCCCTCCGATATATTTTTGGAGCACCTGTACGTGCCGTCTATTAAAGGCGGAGATGAGGATGACCCCATGGCTTCGCAGTCTGTTTCCGTCATGCTGGTGAAGCCAGATTGGACACAGCCCTACATAAATTTCCTCCTTAACAAGGAAGAGCCAGAGGATGAAGTCTTAAGGCGGCAAGTTGTGCGCAGAGCTAAGGCATACACAATAATAAATGGAGAGCTATACAAGCGGAGTACCACAGGTGTATATCAACGATGCGTTTCGCCGGAAGAAGGACAGGAGATACTAGAAGAGATCCATGGTGGATGTTGTGGTCATCATGCCTCTGCACGAGCAATTGTCGCCAAAGCTTTTAGACATGGATTCTACTGGCTCACAGCAAAGCAAGATGCAGAAGAACTCGTCAGAAATGCGTTGGATGCCAAAAGTATGCAAGACAGCCAAAGATGCCAGCCCAGGAACTGCGCACCATCCAATCACGTGGCCATTTGCGGTCTGGGGACTGGACATGGTAGGTCCATTCAGGACTGCGCGAGGCGGCGTCAAACATCTCTTAGTTGCGGTGGATAAATACACCAAGTGGGTTGAAGCTAAGCCCATAAAAAAGCTTGATGGGGCAACAGCCAAGAAGTTCGTCATTGAGATTATAACGAGATTTGGCGTCCCCCACAGTATCATTACGGACAATGGGACAAACTTCGCCGTAGGAGAACTGGCAAAGTACTGTGGTGAAGTTGGTATTCGTTTGGACTTAGCATCTGTGGCTCATCCACAATCGAATGGCCAAGTTGAGCGAACCAACAGTATAATTCTACAGGGAATAAAGCCAAGATTAGAGGTGCCTTTGCATAGA
The DNA here is from genome assembly GCA_947311845.1 of Poa pratensis. Lineage (NCBI taxonomy): Eukaryota > Viridiplantae > Streptophyta > Magnoliopsida > Poales > Poaceae > Poa > Poa pratensis. The sequence goes on from CAMZMU010000121.1 coordinate 28,986,495, forward strand.
GCAGCTGGAGCATGGGTAGAAGAATTACCTGCTGTCTTATGGAGCATACGCACAACTCCAAGCAGTGCAACAGGCTATACCCCTTTCTTTCTCATATATGGCGCTGAAGCGGTACTCCCAACCGATGTCCTGCACGACACGCCTCGTGTAACAGCCTACGTCGAAGCAGACGCAGAAGAAGCCCGACAGGACGGCTTAGACCTTCTCGAAGAAGAGCGTGAGATAGCGCTTCAGCGCTCCGCCATTTATCAGCAGAACATGCGGCGTTACCACAGTCGCAAGGTAAGACGGAGATCGTTTCGAGAAGGCGATTTGGTGCTTCGCCTTGTTCAGCAAAAGGAGCACAAACTATCTCCCACATGGGAAGGACCCTTCGTTATCAGCAAAGCGCTTAAGAACGGGGCATATTATCTTGTGGACCTCCGTGATATCAAGAAGAAGAAAAAGAGGCCGCAAAAGGAAAAGGAACGAAGAAGCAGTACTCAAGGAGACGAAACGTCCTTGGAACATTGAGCAGCTACGTCCTTTTTACACTTAGCAATTCTATTGTAATCACACCATATATGATTATGAAATAAAAGTCTTTGGTTCCCTCAATTATTTTTATGCATGAGTTCTCGCCGTCTTTTATTTCCATTTGATCATATATTTCGATAAAAATATCAATGTTAACCCGAATTGGCTCCGTGCTTGTGGTTACTCACATGATGCTTTTGCCTTAAGGCCTTACAAAAATTAAAATTGCATCCGTCTAAGAGTATTTATCTGATCGTATATGCTGGCTTGTCTTAGTAGATGCTTTACGCACCAAAAGCCGGCGCCGTTTCTGTGTTTAAACAGTTTGGTTACTAACCCTGTTGCCAGCGAAGTGTTCCGTGCTTTAGGTTCTGCCAGCATACGAAAAGGCTAAAGCATATAAGCCAGAAAACTTAAAGACGGATAAGGAGCATAGTTTGCAAGCCTTTTAAAAATAAGTGCATGCGTTGCAAAACAAACATGTTCAACAGATAAAAGGCTCCTGCCATTACAAAACATAACTTAACAAGTCTTTTGTGCCATCTTTCATGACACGCTTAATGCAAAGTTTTTCCTGCATCTTATGCAGGGGACTGAGGAGGCGAAGGCACAGGGGACTTGGATGGATCCAGCGTAGCTTCAGACTCGCCTTCTTCTTCTTCTTCATTTCCGTCTTCTGACTCATCGCCATTGCCAGTGGTGGGGGCTTCGGCTTCGTCATCAGACACGTCGTCAGGACGGGGAGGCACAGGCTTCTTGGAGAAGAAGATGGACAAGTCTACCATCTCCGCAACAGCTGAGGCAAAGCCAGAACAGAGGCATAGACCTTTTCTTTGACGAGCTCGTTGCCGTCTCTGTCCTTGGCTGGGAAACACTTGATAATGCGCCACATGTTGACCTCGGGGTAGTGGCCGCGAACAAGTCCTAGAGCAAGTTTTGCTCCGCCTCTGGCTGCTGAGCGAAGACGCTCCACCACCTCTGGGACGCAGTTCTGAAGAAGTGGCAGCAAGTTGCTGGTGTTTGTCACTTGGGGCAGCTGTTTTGGGAAGATGTTGGCAACAACGTCTCTTCCCGCAGCATACAGCCCTGACACAATCTCGCCACACTCCAAGATAAGCTCCAGGCGCGTCTCAGAGGTAAGCCTTTCCCCAAATCCAGCTGGAACTGAGGAAGGGAGGAATGGAAAAAATTAAGGCGCATTGAACTGTTTGAATAAAGGCGAAAAGTGACAGAAAGTGCGAGAAGTAAAGGAAGAAAGACTCACTTAGCAGTTTCTCGTCAATGGCGGTGCTCTCATCAGCTTGGCGTTCAAGACGACCTTGTAAGCTCTGGATTAGGAGCCCATCCTTTTCAGCCTGTCGCTGCAGTTTCAAAGTTCTGCCTTCAGTGCGTTCTGTCCTTCAGCGGCGCTGTCTTGGACGGCTTTAAGATTGGCCTCGGCCGTCTTTCGGTTCTCCTCCAGTTGCTTAAACAAGGCGGCATTTTCCCGCCTTACAACTTCTATATCGCCAGTCTCGCTGACGATCTGTTTTGCCTTCGCCACAACAGCTGCGCAAACACACATTGCATGTGTTGAGCATTTATGTCTTAAAATGAACTAAAGTCACATTGCATGTGAAAGAACAACATTTACCTTTGTTCGCCTTATTTTCGGCGACGGCTTGCTTGAGCACTTGCCTTTGGTTACTCAGTGAGTACCATAGATCGCATGTAAGTTGCTCGCTGCTCTGCTAGGCAAGGGCAGTAGTAAGTAACAAAGAAGGTAAAGACAGTATGGTAAGCTACAAGGGCTTGGGGACTGAGTCTTTATCAACATTAAAGAAAGGCCATTACGTCGGCTTAGTCAAAGCACAACGTAATGCCCGGGGACTAGTATGTACATAAAGACGGAATGTTTACCTGCATCATGGCCTTCAAGGCTTTGTAGCTCTGCTTCATTGTGACGTACAGCTCGTCACAATTGTCTTCCAGATTCAATATGGTCAATGTTTGACCAACTGGCCTTAGCTTCGGAGGCGGCTCGTTGCGCTCCTTCTCATCGGCAAGCATGGCGGCGATGTTGGGTAAGATGTACCCCTCGTCGTCAAAGAGCTCTTGCTTCACCATGTTGCGGATAGCTCACGAGTAATGGGCTCGTTCGGCTCCTCTGACTGAAGTACCGCCGCCTTCCCAGCAGCGGCAGCCCTGGCCAACTTTTCAGTTTCCGTCTTATCAGGTAAGACGGCTGAGTCCAGATCTATATGATGATCTTCAGATGGGCCTGGGGCTGTCTCTTGTTGAACGGAGGGAGTGGGGGGAGCGATGGCTGGAGAGGGCTCAGTCTTCTTTTGCCTGGAAGAAATTACTTTCTTCCTCTTAAGAGGCGCAGTTGGTTTGATCCTGCAAATCACATACAAAATAAGATAACATTCATACACATTGTTCGCCTTACTAAAGAAATTGAGGTTCGGCTTACTTCTGTACTGGAGCATTAAAGGCCGCATCTTCATCGTCCTCAATGTCGAGCACTTCGGCGTTAGCAGGGATGGCTTTCTCACGCTTCCGCCTTTCTGCTGCTGAAGTTGCTGCAGTGGCTCCTGAAGCCTTTCGTTTCCGAGTCTTTGGGGCTCGGGTGCCGCTTCAGGCACGTAAAACAAGGAGCCAGCAGATTATCCGGCAAAAGGGCGAGCTGAAATCAAAAGTGTGTTAGTAAGGCAAACATTGTGGAAGTATAAAAACAGTAGTGGTAAATGCCTTACCTTTGGAGCTGGGTTGGCGGCTGTGTACATAGGACGCTGCTCTGTCAGCTGGATCCTTTCCTTGGCAATCCTCTTAAAGCGATACACAAGGGCGTCTTGCGTAAGGTCACTCTCACTAACACGGAGGGGATCTTTCTTCTGGTCCGTGTAGTGGCACATGAGGCCTTTGCGATCTTTCAAAGGCTGGATTCGCCTTGACAACCAACATAGGATGGTGTCTGCGCCCGTGAGTTTGGGCACAGCAGTCTTTGTTAGGTACTCAATCCGCCTTTGCATGCGACGGAGGTTGTCAGGAAGGACCTTCAGTGGTTTCTCGCCCCAAGAAGGCGGGGCTCCGCAGGCAAAGGAGAAAAGCGAGGAAGTCCTATGTCTTTGCCTACTGGCGCCATGTCTTTGCAGTAGAAGAAGGAGCTATTCCAGCCTTTAATGGAATCTATTTTTGGCGCCTTAGGATACCAGTCTCTGCCTCTACGAAGGTTGATGCTAACTGTTCCTAAGGAAAGCAGTTCTTCCTTCTCTGTTTGGCGCTTGCAGTAAAGCAGTACTTGAAGAATTCTAAGCTGGGCTCTATGCCTAGGTATCCTTCGAATAAAGCCATAAAGCCAGCTATGTACAAGATACTATTGGGGCCTACGCTATGAGGCTGAAGGCCATAGTAGTCTAAGACTGATTGGAAAAAAGGATGCGGAGGCAAAGACAAACCGCGAAGGAGATGTGAGACGAGGAGCACTCGTTCATCGCCGGCGGGATCTGGAGCAGGGTGGCCGTACGCTGACCGCCAGTGGCAGTTCTCCTTTGGTGGGAGGATGCCCTCCTTCTCCAGCTGCGTGAGGTCCGCGTCGGTGATGGTGGAAGCTGCCCAGTTGCGGGAAGATGCTTCCTCTCCCTCCTCCTCTGCCTCCGCCGCATCGCCCTCATCGGAGGGCTGGGCATTCTTCTCTGATTCGATGGAGGTGGCCGCAGAACTTGTCGCCGCCGCCGCGCGAGATGCAGATGCATCCGCGGTGCTCGATCCCCTCATGGCCAGATCTTGTCCCTCCGCCGCCGCCGACGCCGTTGCCGTTGGCTCCCGCGGTTGCATCGGAGCTCTCCATGGGTGGGTGCGCAGGTGGTGGTGGTGGAGCTCGCCGGAGTTCGGAGGGGATGGGTGCGAGGAGGACGATGAACAGGAAATGAGCCCGATGGAGAAAATGGTTCCCCTTTTATGGGGGCTGCGCGCGATTAGTGCGGTGAGATAACGCTCGCGCGATTTTCGCCACGCGTCCCGCAACGGTCAGTTAGTGGGCATCTTCTCCCGCACGCCTCGGAGATCGTGTGCGGAAAAATAGCAGTAATGGCGCACAACGTCTCTCTGCTGTCCAGACTGTCGTGGACTGGCTTTGACTGCGGTGACGTCATGACAAGACTCGACGCTGACAGAATCTTTCTGCCAGATTGTTCAAAGTGCAGGAGAGTTCGGCTTAATCCTTAAGGCAGACTGAATGTCTCATTTTGGAATGCTCCAAGCTCTTCTGTCCGCCTTGCGCAAAGGCGAAGCCCGTGTTTCACAAAGGCGGCAAACGAAGAACTTAAACCTTTCCGGGGACTACTGTGGAGGTTATGCCGAACGGGTATACCTGCCACGGTGGATAAAACCTGGCCCACCAAGGAGGCCCATCAGATAAAGCCGGAGGGCTTAATGGAGAAGGCCTCATGGGCTTAGGCGCAAGGATAAGCTCTGGGCTGGCTTAGTGAAGTCCAAGACGAAGGCCTGGCTGCGTTCGCCTTAGGGAGCAAGTTAGGGTTTGTTACCGTGTTAGTCTAGGACTCATGATCTAGGTCGGTTAAGGCTTTCCTTGTAGGGGAAGGCTTGGCGCCTTTATAAGCCAGCCTTCCAGCAGCCTTAGGGCAACGCATACAACCTCATTGTAACCTGTACACATATTTGCCTTGAGTGAATTATAGCAGCACGTAGGATCTCGCCACCGTCGTGAGATCCGAAGCTGGGTAAAATCGTGTGTGCAATCCCGTCACTGGAACCCTCCACGTTCTTCCCCACCTCCTCTACGGTACGTATGAATACTTCTAGTAGTTCCGCGTTACCAATACCTCGACAGTGGCTTTTTAAGGTGGCACGAATATATATCATAATGAATGGTGACATCAATACAAGGTCAAACGTGTCGAGCTCTTGTTCAATTTACCTCAATGGACAATCCTACATGGAAATTCCTATGGAAGCTTAAAATCCCACGTAAAGTAAAATGTATATGTTGGTGTGCAATGCATGGTACCACTTAAATCAATTAACCGGTTAACCGCCATACTGAAACTAGTGGACAATGTCTCCTTTCCAACCTTAACCAAAAAAACTTTACTATTATTTGAGGATGTTTAACAAAAAACACTAGTTTCTGGGTGATGCAACAACAAATGTCACTAATCCGGAAAACTAGGGCAAATGGCACAAATTACGAAAGGTGGGCCCACGTTTATTAGTCACCTTTGAGGTTATAACCTCAGATCAAGATCAAATATGAAATAAGATCGAATATGAAATAAGGCGACGACGACTCGCGGTGCCAATTGTTTTTATATAAAAAAAGCATTTTAATCAATACCGAAGACGTACTTACTTTGTTTGTTAACTGCAAGTATTTGATTTTGTCTCTTAGAGCATCTCCAGTCATGGCCCCGATACCTATCCCAAACGTCCGGGCGGACCGCTCGGACAGGTATTGGGCCCAAAAACGCCACCCAAGGGAGGTCCCCAAACCTAGCCCAAACGACCGGGCGGTCCGGCAAACCCATAGTCAGCCCATATGCGGGGAGGGTTTGGGGAGGCCCGGACGCGTCCGCCACGTCGACCCTGGCAAGGCGGACCCACGCATTTTTTCCCTCAAATCGACCGGAACCAGAACTTCTTCCTCCGCGCTGCTCCTATTCTGCCCACCCCTCCGCTCCGCCGCCGTTTGCCGTCGTGTGTCCGCCGCCTCCCCGTACCTCCGCCACCTCCTCACAGGTCTACACGCTCGCCGGTGCCCGTCTCCGCAGAAACCAGGCCAGGCCTATAGCCTCCGTTTCCGGTACGTTCGACATCGCTCTCCATCCACCCCGCTCTCAAAGTGTTTGTTGAATTGCCGGAGCCGGGTTGTGACGACTTTTTTATATTTGTAGCCATGGATTCATCCTCCGACGAAGAGTACGATTACTCCGCCGTAGATGAGTTCATGTATAAGGAATTCATCGACGGCTCTAGCGACGATGACATGTTGTAGGACGGAGATGAAGAGGCTATGTCAATGATTAGCATTCAAGAAGAATTGGAGAAGGCGGAGCACGTTCTCAACTTCCGGGGATCGATTAAGGGGCGGATTACCGTGGCCCGTGATAGGATCAAAGGATGTCGAGACCTGTATGACGACTATTTCAAACCTGATCCGGTGTTTCACGAGGGGTTCTTTCGGCGTCGGTTTCGCATGATCTCGTCCGTTTTCAAACGCATACTGGAAGCAGTGACTAAGTATGATGATTACTTCAAGTTGAAGCATGATTGCTGCAGAAAACTTTCTTTCTCTCCATTGCAGAAATGCACCGCTGCTTTGAAAATGCTAGCCTATGGAAAGGCTGCGGATGCCATCGACGAGTATGTCCGGATGGGGGAGAGTACATGCATTGAGGCTATGGAGCATTTTGCATACGCTGTGGTCAAGGTGTTTGGAGACAAATATCTTAGAGAACCAAATGTCGAGGACACTGAAAGGCTACTGGCCCTTGGAGAAGTAAGAGGATTTCCAGGTATGCTAGGCTCAGTTGATTGCATGCATTGGCAATGGAAGAACTGCCCAACAGGCTTGTGTGGGCAGTACCAAGGTCACAGCAAAGAGGCCACAATCGTACTTGAACCAGTGGCGTCCCAAGACTTGTGGATTTGGCATGCGTTTTTTGGCATGCCCGGTTCTCACAACGACATCAATGTGCTTCAGCGCTCTCCCCTGTTCAAGAGACTCTGTGATGGGGAAGCTCCACCATGCAACTACACTGTCAATGGACACGACTACACCATGGGATACTATCTTGCAGATGGTATCTATCCGCAGTGGGCAACATTTGTGAAGACTATCAGCAAACCAACAGGTCCCAAAAAATGTGGATTTGCAGCAGCACAGGAGGCAGTTAGGAAAGATGTTGAGAGGGCATTTGGTGTGCTGCAAGCTCGTTGGGGTATAGTTCGTGGAGCCGCAATGATGTGGGATCCGGAGGTACTATGACAGGTCATGACTTGTTGTGTAATTTTACACAATATGATTGTGGAGGATGAGGGAGAAGGGGCAGCTCGCACACACGATTTTGAGAAACCTGGAGAACATGTGCACCTACCTGAAAAAGAAGCGGAGTATGTCATGCACTTCCTTGAGATGCACCGACAACTTCGAGATGAACAAGTGCACACCCAACTACTTCATGATCTGGTGGAGCACATGTATGTCTTCATGGGAAAACAGTAAATTTGTGGTCCGAATAATATGAACTATTGTTATGTCCGGCTACTTTTTATTTTTATTTGTTTAATGTGAACTATTTGTTGTAATAATGTGAACTATTGTTATGTCCAAACTAGATGTATGATCCACGTGCATGGTTTGCATGGATTTGGGTTGTAATATTTGAACATTGTGGTTGTAGGAGGCCACTTTTAGGGACTGTCCAGTCGCTATACGTGTCCGCGTACAGTTTGGGGGCTGGATTTGGGGGTCCGACTGGAGATGCTCTTATAAGGTGGGGTTTGGTGGTGGGAATGATACTACTCCTACTGATTAGTGATTAGTGATTACAGTATTAGCAGTGTGAGTGAATGCGTAGAGTAGAGGTGGGTTCGTCCCCCCTGCCCGGCCCCTTTCTTCCTCCTCTGACTCTCCTCCTTTCCCCACTCGTACCAAGAACCACCACCGCGTCGCCTCGCCGACTCCAACTCCGGCGACCGCCTCAGAAGCAGCAGCGCCACCCAGGGTAACTACTCTCTCTATCTCCTTCCCGTAGGAGCTCTCTGCGCTTCTGCTACAACAGCAGTCTTGCTTGCCTCGGCGGCAGCGAGCGACCTTCTGCTTCACCTAGATCTGAGAACCACAGGCGATTCGCCTTCCTTGTTCGGATAGCAGGGGGACCTGCCATGCCTGCTACCCTGAGCTGCTCCCCTTGGAAATCCAAATGCCACGCTGTATTTGTACGGCATGTTGAGAGAATAATCAGTTAAATTGCTGCTTTACTTATGTACTCTGCACACTTGCTTCAACATAGTCTGGATAGCTCAATAGATTTCTTCTGCAGCAGCTAACCTCAATCTGTGTCAGTCAATTGGTTCATCACACCTATCAGTCAGTCACATATGGATGGATGGATGGATCCATGTACCCAAAATCATGTTGTTTTTTGCACTGCCTGATTAACCTGAGTCGTGACTCAAGCTTGTATGTTTTTCAGCATAGCACACCCTAACAAATCCTTATGGAAACTGAAATGCCACACTCAATCCGTACTTTTAAGCCTGCACTGCAGATTGAGAGAATAACTGCTGCATCCAACCCATTTGCTTAGTTTTGCATATGATCTCTGCACACACAATTGCTTCAACCTAGCCTAGCTATCTACCTAGTTTTGTACAGCAGACTCAATGTGTATCAATCAATCAGCCTACGACAAATGGATGGATGGATGGATGGATGTACCCAAATTTGTGTTGTTTTGCTCGCTCGAATCTAACTTGCCTGGATGACTCAAACTTCCGTCATCATGTTCTAACATCCTGGTTGTGTTTTATCTTCTTTAGTCTAGGCCAGGGAGCAAACAAATGCAGGCCAGGACAACCGCAGCATCGTCCCTCTAGACACTTCATAGCCTACCAAGCCAAGTTCAAATGGAGGGCTGTGACTGCATCGAGCCCTTCTGGCCCACCGACGAGCTGCTCATCAAGTACCAGTACATCTCCGACTTCTTCATCGCGCTCGCCTACTTCTCCATCCCGCTCGAGCTCATCTATTTCGTCAACAAGTCCTCCTTCTTCCCCTACCGATGGGTGCTCATCCAGTTCGGCGCCTTCATCGTCCTCTGCGGCGCCACCCACCTCATCAACCTCTGGACCTTCACCATGCACACCAGGACCGTCGCCATCGTCATGACCGTCGCCAAGGTCTCCACCGCCGTCGTCTCCTGCGCCACCGCCCTCATGCTCGTCCACATCATCCCCGACCTGCTCAGCGTCAAGACCAGGGAGCTGTTTCTCAAGAAGAAGGCCGACGAGCTCGACAGGGAGATGGGGCTCATACGCACGCAGGAGGAGACGGGCAGGCATGTCAGGATGCTCACCCATGAGATCAGGAGCACGCTCGACAGGCACACCATCCTCAAGACCACCCTGGTCGAGCTTGGCAGGACGCTCGGTCTCGAAGAGTGTGCATTGTGGATGCCGTCACGCAGCGGTTCCAGCCTTCAGCTTTCGCATACCCTGCGGCACCAGATTCCGGTCGGCTCGTCTGTGCAGATTAATCTTCCTGTTGTCAACCAGGTCTTCAGTAGCAACCGGGCCATCATTGTGCCACATACGTCTCCGTTGGCAAGGATCAGGCCTGTTCAAGGGCGATATGTCCCGCCCGAGGTGGCTGCTGTGAGAGTTCCCCTGCTGCATCTTTCAAACTTCCAGATTAATGATTGGCCTGAGCTGTCGGCGAAAAGCTACGCAATTATGGTTCTTATGCTCCCATCTGATAGTGCAAGGAAATGGCACGTTCATGAGCTGGAGCTTGTCGAGGTCGTCGCCGATCAGGTTACTACTACACTTTCCTCTGACTTTTTTTGTTTGTTATATCAGCCTGCCATCTATTTCCTAGCTTTTCTTCAAAGTAGAACAATCAATAATACGAAGTTCGTTCACAGTTTTACAATGGTTAATTGATTTGTGAAAACTGCAACAGCAGGGCAGGGTGTTACAGACAAAGAACAGAGCAATCGCTAGCTGTACACTGCTGTAGTGCATCAAACCATTTACAACTCTAGAACATTTATACATATTGAATGAATTGGGATGTACACCTTGAATGGATTGGGGGCAGCTACATTATCTTCTAATGAATCAAACTTTTCATGTAGTCTTTTCTTTTTCGGATGCTGTACTGTTCCATTTGCTTTTTTCTTCTTATTTATGTGTAGCTAATGTATTTTTCTAATGAACATGAATGAACCTTATTTTTAGTAATTTCATGTTTCTCTTTTGAAATTTATAGTCCTTGAAAACTTAATCTCTACCTAGAAGATTTGTTCTGCATTCCATGCATGTCGTAGTTAATAGATTGTGCACACAAAAACTAGTTGCTTGTAGACACATGCATGATGAACAAGCATTCTGCAGATAAATTATGCGGCTATTCTAGAAGAATCTTATATGGTACTCTCTCCAGGTAGCTGTTGCCCTTTCTCATGCGGCCATTCTCGAAGAGTCCATGCGAGCACGTGATCAACTCATGGAGCAAAATGTTGCCCTCGATTTAGCCCGGCGAGAGGCTGAAATGGCTATACGTGCCCGCAACGATTTCCTAGCTGTGATGAACCATGAGATGCGAACCCCCATGAACGCAATAATCGCACTTTCCTCCTTGCTTCTCGAAACCGAACTCACCCCTGAACAGCGCCTAATGGTGGAGACAGTGTTGAAAAGCAGCAACCTCTTGGCGACACTCATCAACGATGTTCTGGATCTTTCGAAACTTGAGGATGGAAGCCTTGAGTTGGAGATAAGTGCGTTCAATCTCCATGCTGTCTTCAAAGAGGTCAGTGTTACTGCCCAGCCAAGCACTTAATACCGGCGATGCGTACTATCTCTGATCTCTGAACTTTGTTGTGTGGCATTGTAGGTGATGGGTTTCGTCAAACCGATTGCAGCCATAAAAAACTCTCAGTCTCGGCTATGTTGTCCCCTGACCTGCCCCTATCTGCCATTGGTGATGAGAAGCGGCTGATGCAAACCATTCTAAATGTCTGCGGTAACGCCGTCAAGTTCACCAAGGAGGGCCACATCTCACTCGTAGCTTCAGTTGTGAAGTCTGACTCTTTAAGAGAGTTCAGAAGCACTGATTTCCATCCGGTTGCGAGCGATGGCCATTTCTATGTAAAAGTTCAGGTAAAGATCACTACGTTGGCCACCTTGTTGGTTAATGCATATATATATAAACAAACCTGTCTTCCTTAATTTCAGGTTAAAGATACGGGGTGTGGCATCAGCCCACAGGATTTGTCCCAGGTATTCACAAAGTTTGCGCACACGCAAAGCGGAGATAACCAGCAGGGGTACAACGGCAGCGGTCTCGGGCTCGCCATCTGCAAGAGGTACCATCCATCTGAATGCCTGATGAAGAATTGATTTGGAAAAACCTCTGATAATCTGCTGCAACATCACCATATATGTAACAGGTTTGTGAGCCTGATGGGCGGGCACATATGGGTGGAGAGCGACGGGTCGGGGAAAGGCTGCACGGCGACGTTCGTGGTGAAGCTGGGGGTGTGCGACGCGTTGTACCAGCAACCGCCGGCAATGCCCCTGGTGTGGCCGAGCCACGCCGGCTCCGACCCCTCTGGCGGCCTGGCGGCGGCTCGCTGAGAAGAGAGAGGGATGTCTAACCTGAAACCTACTAGGTACCAGAGGAGTATATGATTGACTGTCTAATTTTTTGGTTAGTGGATTAGCCCTGCTGAGGGTGTAACTGGACTGGAGGGGGGTTGTTGTGGAAAGCTGTATGTACACAAAGATGCATGGTGTAAAAAAAGACAGACATCGGTCTGATCTGATTGGTGTGCGGTTAATAGTGCATAGCAACATGTCGGAGACTTGCAGGAAGTGATCATTAAAAAAAAGGTTGTACATGATCTTAGCTGCTGCCGCTGGTCCAATCTTGCGTGTGTAATTTCACATCAACCTTGATCAGTGAAGTAGTTTCTTTCCAGAAGCACTGAAGCAGCCTGGTGAATGGAAAATTTGTGATGAACTGTAAAATTTAGTAAAGATATTATGCATTGGGTTGGAATACTCAAGCGTGGTATTGTTGCAGCAACTAGCAACGTGGCCCTCGCAATTTTCTCCTTTCAGTTACTATTTTCTGCCAGTACAAGTGCATGCCACATATAATATTTGGAGTAAATGTAGGTATTATTTATGGACTGGATTTGTACAGTATCTATGCACACATGTGTCTCTCCTTTTGGTTACCGTTAATCTAACACTAAGTGCATATAATGTTCAATCCAAATGGCATGGTCTTATAGCAGTAGGTCCTCCTTCCGCATGTGTATCTGATGGTACCCTGAGTAGGCGTCAAGAAGACACAACAATTTTGATCCAACCATTGAATCGATAATCTGATCTATCCGTGGTAAGGGGTCAGAATCTTTCGGGCATGCCTTATTTAATTAATCTCGTGAAGTCTACGCACATCCGGAGAGACCTCCTCCTTCTTTCTTAGCAATAACCGGATTCGCAACCCGTGTGGAATCCTTTAACTTTTCTATCTGCCCAGCGTCTAGCAGCGCTTGTACTTGCTTCTTGATGAAGTCTTGCTGCTTAGTCGAGAACTTTCTGAGTCTTTGCTTCACTGGTTTTGCCCTGTGGTCCAGGTTCAGGCGGTGCTCGGCTAGCTCTCGTGGTATACCGAGCACGTCAGAAGGCTTCAAGGCAAACATGTTTGCGTTATCTCTGAGGAAGGCGATGAGGATTGACTCGATGTTTGCCCCTAGGTTTGAGCCTATGAACACCTTTTCTCTGGTACTTCTTCTCACAGGGCTAATTTGCTCCCGTGATTTTACGGTTACGTCGGATCTGGCTCGCTGTCCCAGTAGTGAGTCTTGATGAGGCTATGCTGACCCATGTTTGCTAGGGAGAACGACGACAATGCTTGGGCAGAAAGTTGTGTTGGTTTTAGTGTGTTATTCGTGACAACGTCTAGGTGGTTGAGATGGTTTTGTATAGAATAAAATATGACATGTTTTTGTATGGATAAACTTTTAATAATGAAGTAATCCATGGAACATGTCATGGCTTGTCCCTCCATGTTTTCCTCGACAGTTTGGCAATAGAGTGGTTTGGATAATCTATCTTGTGAGGAGTGTGTGAGTGGCATGACTGTGAGTCCGACAACTTGGAGTCCTCTACCTAGCAGAGCTCGGCCGAAGCTCTCCTCCTCATCTACAGTAGATCGAGAGAGGCGATTTTTGGGCTCCCCCGTCAGACCACCTCGCTCGCCTGCGATCCTTGGGTTCTCTCCTCCTCCGGCGGCCGCTCCGGCGGCGGGAGGGTGGGGGAACCCCGGATCCTGGCTTGTATATAGTGTAGGTCGTGGTAGGGATCCGGCTGGCGGCGTTGTGGAGGCGGTGATGCTGGCGGCTGGTGGTTTGGTGTCGGCGTGCTTCCCCTTCTGCGTCGAGGGTCTCCGGGGCCTCGCCGTGGCGCGCGCGACTTCCAGGGGTCGAGGATCGTCGGATCCGTCGGCCCGACCTGGATCTCCGTCTTCCGAGCCGGTCGGCGAGGTTGACGATCTCCAAGCAGAGGTGCTTCTCCAACTCTTCTCCTCTCCGTCGTGCGAGCTCGCCATGGCTGAGAAGGGCGTCTTCCCGTCCGCGATCTACTCGCCTGCGACGTCAAGGTTTGCGCCAGCGCCGGGAGGGTGCTGGTTCCGGCGATGCGGCGGCGCGATCCCCTTCCGCGTCGGTGTTGGAGAGTGTTGGGTTCCCGGGGACCGGGATGTAATTTCGGTTTTCTTCGGGGTGAGTTGTATTCTCTGTGTTGGCTAATAGATCTGGGGTTGTTTTCGCAAAAAAAAAAACTTGGAGTCCTCCTCTCTGTAGTTAACTTCCCGCAATTTGACAAAACTCCCAAGCTTTTAAAAATCATACATTTTAATTTTTATATATTCGCTAATGTTGTATGTACTACTCATCAGTTTCCTTTTCTATACTATAATATTGTTAGCTGCCGTGATGGTACGTTTATGCTGCAGTACGTCCGGTGGTACGTCGCACACTTTTCGTTTCAGCCCTAAGAAAAAGCAAAATCAACCCGCAGTCCAACTTAAGTTGCCTGTTTTTGCATTTTAGCCCCCGACCCCCTCCATCCTCTCTGCTCTGGGCGGCGGCGAACGTCAGGAGGCGCCACCGACCTCTCCAATCTCCATCGATCCCTCCCAATCGATCCCAAAGCCCACCTCCCTAGGTGCGACGCCCACCTGCAGGAACCTACCCGCCTTCGCAAGCGTGTGACCGGCGAGTCGTACGCCACGCGGGCATGGCCTGACGTGAGAAGAAGAGGCAACGACGCAGGTGCTCCAGGGTCGATTCCATGGGCGTGAGGTATAGATGTGCGCGGCGGATGTTCGGCGACTCGGCGTGGTCGTCGGAAGAAGAACGACGCCGCGTTAGGACCTCAGCAGCATAGAGTGGAAGCAAGCAAGGCGGCCAACAGCCGGGCGAGCACATCTTCTCCTGATCCACTTCACCCCTTCCAACCCAATTCTCCCGCTGTGATCCACTCCTGATCTAGCCACGCCCTTCCCAGAATCTTGCGGGCTGCAGGCCGCGCATCCGGCGGCGCCGTAGCACAGGGGACATGCGGTGGAGCTGGCAAGCACGAGCCTGAGCCTGGAGCTGGGCAAAAGCCGGACTGGATTTCATCACGTTTTCTCTCCCGGTTTGTTCATGGAGCAAGTTTTTATTCATGATTACAGTTTGACCATGAGATTTCCATGCTAATTGATTGTTATATTGTTCAAAAAGGCAGCAAGATATATCCAGATCCTAATTAGTTCATGGTCTTGATATGTACTCCAATGCATACAAAATATGGATGTGATAGCATACAAAATAAAATGAATAAAAATCAATTAGTATGGAAATATGGATGTTATTGCATACAAAATAAAATGAAAGTTTGGAATATCTCCACTGCATGAATCGGAGAATATATATCATGGTTGTTTCCATCGTTAGAATAGACATCCAGTACAGGCGGTGAGAAACACCATAGAACAGGTTAGAATTCTCTTGAGGCGTGCAGGTGATGATATATTGATGTTTCCTCTTCCTGCAGTTGATGTTCATGACAAAGAGGTCAGCTACTGCGGCAGCCATGTCACTTCTTTCACATCTAATGGGAAGATGTGATTCTGTTTACGGTCTTATTTTTCTTTTGTGTGTATTTTGAAGTACATGATGAGATCACAAGTAAAAACAGTCATCCCTTTACTGATTTTTTGGAAGGCTGTCGAGAATACTTCGAATCTCACACTTTTACGGCACCTTAAACATGTACTTTGACACATGTTAATAGAAAAAGGACTTTTGGTCCGGAGTACTGTTTTGCCATTAGCCCCGGTTCAGGCAAAAACCGGGACCAGTGCCTGGCACTGGTCCCGGTTCGAGCTGCCAGGGCCCCGTGGGGCATTGGTCCCGGTTCGGTTGGGGGCATTGGTCCCGGTTCATGCCAAGAACCGGGACCAAAGCTCCAGAGCCGGACCACGTGGCATGCCGCGGAGCTTTGGTCCCGGTTCGTGCCAAGAACCGGGACCAATACCCCTCCCCTGCCTATATATTGTTGCCCCCACCCCCTCTCTCCTCTGTTTTTTTTTCCTGGATTGGTGGGAAGTGGGGGTGCTAGTTTTTTTTCTCTTTGCCACGCACAAGATGTGTTCGATGAAATGCCCGACCCGCACCGAGGTTAGCAACTTTATCCTTTTCGTCTGTAATTGATACAGAAATATTGCACGTGTCGATGTACGGTGGTCATTTCACTATTCAAGATGTTATTGTAATGGTATTTGATAAACTTAATTATATATATGATGCAGATGGATGCACGGATGCGATGGATGTACGGCGAACGACGCAGTTCCGAGTTTATTGCAGGCCTGCATAAATTTCTCGATGTGGCTGAGGCAAACAAAGTGAATAATTTTATGCCTTGTCCATGTGAGAAGTGTCGGAACGTCAGGGAGTACTCTGACCCGAGAACCATTCAAGACCACGTGATTCGGAAAGGTTTCATGCCCAGCTATAATTGTTGGACCAAGCACGGAGAAAGAGGGGTTACGATGGAAGACAATGAAGAAGAGGAGGATGATGACAACTATCCTATGTTCCCTGAGGAATGCGGTGATACTGTTATGGAAGACGTTGAAGAAGAAAGAGGTGAACATCGGGCATCAGATGAGCCCGCTGATGGTCTTGGTGGGGTCATTTCTGATGCAAAGCGAGAATGCGATACAGAAAAGGAGAAGCTAAAGTTGGAGGCCATGCTTGAGGATCACAAAAAGTTGCTGTACCCAAACTGCGAAGATGGCAGCACAAAGCTCGGTACCACACTGGAACTGCTGAAATGGAAGGCAGAGACTGGTTGTTCTGACAAGGGATTTGAGAAGTTACTGAAAATAATGAAGCCGAAGCTTCCAAAGGATAACGAATTGCCCGAGACTACATACGAAGCAAAGAAGGCTATCTGCCCTCTAGGATTAGATGTGCAGAAGATACATGCATGCATTAATGACTGCATCCTGTACCGCGGTGAGTACGAGAACATGGATAAATGCCCGGTATGCAATGCACTGCGGTACAAGATAAGACAAGATGACCCTGGTGATGTTGAGGGCGATGACGAGCCCCCCCGGAAGAGGGTTCCTGCTAAGGTGATGTGGTATGCTCCTATAATACCACGGTTGAAACGTCTGTTCAGAAACAAAGAGCATGCCAGGTTGTTGCGATGGCACAAAGAAGAGCGTAAGAAAGACGGGAAGTTGAGACACCCCGCCGATGGGTCCCAGTGGAGAAAAATCGACAGAGAGTTCCCGACATTTTCAGATGACGCAAGGAACTTAAGATTTGGTCTAAGTACAGATGGCTTTAATCCTTTTGGGGAGCAGAGCTCCAGTCATAGCACTTGGCCCGTGACTCTATGTATCTACAACCTTCCTCCTTGGTTGTGCATGAAGCGGAAGTTCATTATGATGCCAGTGCTCATCCAAGGCCCGAAGCAACCCGGCAACGACATTGATGTGTACCTACGGCCATTAGTTGATGAACTTTTGCAGTTGTGGTCCGAACCAGGTGTACGTGTGTGGGATGAGCACAAACAACAGGAATTTGACCTACGAGCGTTGCTGTTCGTAACCATCAATGATTGGCCTGCTCTTAGTAACATTTCAGGACAGTCAAACAAGGGATACAATGCATGCACGCACTGTTTAGATAAGACTGAAAGTATACATTTGGGAAACAAGAATGTGTACCTGGGGCATCGTCGATTTCTTCCGAACGGTCATGCCGTAAGAAAGCCCGGCAAGCATTTCAACGGTGAGGCAGATCGCCGGAAGAAGCCTAACCTCCCTGATGGTGATGTTATATATGACATGGTCAAGGATTTAGAAGTAATCTTTGGAAAGGGTCCTGGCAGTCTATCTGTTCCGAATGACGCTGACAACCACGTACCCATATGGAAGAAGTGCTCTATATTCTGGGAGCTACCCTATTGGAAAGTCCTAGAGGTCCGGTCTTCAATCGACGTGATGCACGTGACGAAGAATCTTTGCGTGAACCTGCTAGGCTTCCTGGGCGTGTATGGGAAGACAAAAGATACACCGGAAGCACGGGCAGACCAGCAACGTATGAAAGACCCATACAACAAGCAGACGGATAAAGGGCGTAAATACTTAAGCAGATACGCTCTTACCAAAGCAGAGAAGGAAATCTTTTTTGAATGCCTGAGCAGTATCAAGGTCCCGGCTGGCTTCTCGTCAAATATAAAGGGAATAATAAATATGGCAAAGAAAAAATTCCAGAACCTGAAGTCTCATGATTGCCACGTGATTATGACGCAGTTGCTTCCGGTTGCATTGAGGGGGCTTCTACCGGAAAATGTTCGAGTACCCATTGTGAAGCTATGTGCATTCCTCAATGCAATATCTCAGAAGGTCATCGATCCAGTAACTCTACCAAGTTTACAGAAGGCTGTGGTCCAATGTCTTGTCAGCTTCGAGTTGGTGTTCCCCCCATCATTCTTCAATATTATGACGCATCTCCTGGTTCACCTAGTCGACGAGATTGCCATTCTCGGTCCTGTATTTCTACACAATATGTTCCCCTTCGAGAGGTTCATGGGAGTCTTGAAGAAATATGTTCATAACCGTGCTAGGCCAGAAGGAAGCATCTCAAGGGGCTATGGAACAGAAGAGGTCATTGAGTTCTGTGTTGACTTTATTCCTGACCTTAAGCCGATTGGTGTTCCTGAATCGCGGCATGAGGGGAGACTGAGTGGAAAAGGCACGCTAGGAAAGAAAGCACTGATATGTAGGGACGGGCATTCTTTAACTCAAGCACACTACACAGTTCTACAAAGTTCCACCTTCGTGGCTCCGTATATCGAGGAACACAAGAATTATGTACGCTCCAAGAACCCGGGGAAGGATGACTCCTGGATTAAAGAAAAACACATGGAGACCTTCGGCAGTTGGTTGCGATTACAGCTCATGAATGACACCACTGTCGGAGATCAGCTCTACTTGTTGGCCGCGTCACCATCTTCGACTGTATTGAATTTCCAAGGGTACGAGATAAATGGGAATACATTTTACACGATCGCCCAAGATAAAAAGAGCACCAACCAGAACAGTGGTGTCCGCTATGATGCAACAAACGACGATGGGCAAAAGGACACATACTATGGTCGCATAGAGGAGATATGGGAACTTGACTATGGACCTACTTTTAAGGTCCCTTTGTTTCGGTGCAGTTGGGTCAACATGAATGGAGAAGGGATAAAGGTAGACCAGCTGTACGGGATGACAACAGTGGATCTCAAGAATCTTGGTTGTTACAAGAACGAACCATTCGTCCTAGCCAATGATGTGGCTCAGGTTTTCTATGTGAAGGACATGTCCTCCAGACCGAAAAAAAGAAAAAACAAGCAAACGAATACCGAAAAAAAGAAAAAACAAGCAAACGAATACGATGAGCCAAAGCGTCACGTAGTTCTTTCAGGGAAAAGAAACATCGTGGGAGTCGAGGACAAGACAGACATGTCAGCAGATTATGATAAGTTTGATGAAATTCCGCCCTTCACAGTGAGAACTGACCCAAGCATCCCGTTAAATAATGAAGATGCTCCATGGTTACGGCTGAAGCGATCATAGGCCAGGGACATACGCGAAGAAGGGTTCATGGCTTTTATGTAAATCAATGTAATGTATTAAACCTTTATGTGATGTGTAGTAATGTATTAAACCTTTATGTGGTGAAACACGCGTGGTAGGTGGTTGTCGGCTCCCACACCTCCCGTGGGAACCTCTCAAACCTCAGCTTCGACCGTCCAAACACAGTTCCCCCTGCATACAGCCCGACGGTGGCTCGTGAGTTTGAGCGCCACTTCGATCCAAGCAGCGGTAAGACGTCTCTGATGATCTACAACCGTCCGGCAAGACGTCTCTGATGATCTGCAACCGTTTGGAACGGTCGCAGGTCATCAGAGACGTCTTGCCACTGGTTGCCCAAAGATGCCTCTCCGAGTGACGCTGGAATGTTTTGTGTTTGAGCACCACTTCGATCCAAGCAGCGGCAAGACGTCTCTGATGATCTACAACCGTCCGGCAACACATCTCTGATGATCTGCAACCGTTTGGAACGGTCGCAGGTCATCAGAGACGTCTTGCCGCTGGTTGCCCAAAGATGCCTCTCCGAGTGACGCTGGAATGTTTTGTGTGAGTGAGTAACTTGTCTGAGGAGGGCGGTTATATATAGGGTACGTGTGCTTCTTTAGTCCCGGTTGGTAACACCAACCGGGTCATGTGGCTCACGAAGTGGTCGTGATACTGCTGATCCAACAGCTCACAATCCCTCAAAAGAAACACACCCCTGATCCAACGTCTCACAAGCGCTTGAAAGAAACACACGATCCGTGTGCTTCTTTAGTCCCGGTTGGTAACACCAACCGGGTCATGTGGCTCACGAAGTGGTCGTGATACTGCTGATCCAACAGCTCACAATCCCTCAAAAGAAACACACCCCTGATCCAACGGCTCACAAGCGATTGAAAGAAACACACGATCTGTGTGCTTCTTTAGTCCCGGTTGGTAACACCAACCGGGACTAAAGACGGGCTTTGCGGTCACGACACGTGTCCTCCCCCAGCGCTTTCCTGGGCACCTGTCCTCCCCCAGCGCTGCCCTGGAGGTCTTTATATATTGTCGCCGACGGGGTAAACCCTAATCCACCATTCCTAGCCACGAACGCATCGTCTCCACGAGATGGATCCGCCACGCCCGCCGCAGCGCCTTCTGGACGAGGTCGAGCGTGCTCGGCAGAGCGCGCTTGGGCGCAACCGCGGGAGTCTATCCCGCCGTATGCCCACGAGCCCGGCGTGGAGAGGAATGCCCAGCTACCGGCCTCCTGCTCCACCAGGTGCCGCCGCACCTCCACCTGGCGCCGCTGCACCTCCACCAGGCGCCGCCGCTCCTCCCGCGGAGGAGGAGGAGGACGACGACTTCGACTGGAGCGACGACGGGGAAGAAGGTTGTGGGTTGCAGATACAGGAGGCCATGGAAGCCTCCTTCCAGTCTGTCCGCGACTACCCTGTCCAGCGAGCCAAGACTTCCTACCAGCTCAAGGCGAAGGAGGCTTCCGATCTGGATTGGGCGCTGAAAGACTCATCCTCCATGGATCTTGCCCTCCGCCGCAAACGTGCGCGCGAGAACCGGGCGGCCGCCCACGGGGCTGGCTCCTCCCGCCGTTCCCCCTAATCCTACGGCCTTCGAGCCAGCAAGTCCGTTTATGTAGAATAATGTTGGTGATGTTGGATCAGGGGTGTGTTTCTTTCAAGCGCTTGTGAGACGTTGTATCATGTGTAATAATGTATTAAACCTTTTATGTAATGCATTAAGATAAATGAATTAATAATTTTTATCTGCTTTCTTCTGCATTTTACAACACCAAACATTCATCTTACAAATATAGGTTTTCTGAAATTGTTCTGCATTTACTTCTGCTTGCCATGGGATTTTACAACACCAAAAATAGAATTAACTGAATTAATAATTATTATTACTTAATCATAAATCTTACTTAATCAATTTTTATCGATTTATACGTATTATTAGTCGAGTTTCGACTTACGGATTTAAAGATATGAATTTATCCATATTAAATTGAAAATGACAATAATAATGTAAAATTGATTTTGGATTATTTATACAAATTCAAACACTTTTCATGTTGAAAGTTTTGTCAATTCAAAATATGCAATAAAGTTAATGCATTTTTAATTGAAAATGGCAAAATGGTTAATAGTTTGTATAGTTAGAATAATTATTTTAGAAAACAGAAAATGGTTTTGGATTATTTATTCAAATTTAATAACTTTTCATGTTGAAAGTCTTTTCAGATTCAAAACCATTTGAAATTCATATCCAAACACCTAAATAAGAAAAAAAAAGGCGGGAACAAAATTTCAGAACTGAAAAGTTCGAAATAATTTTGAAAAATGACTCTTTGGTCCCGGTTTCTACCAAGAACCGGGACCAATGAGTCCGTGGATCCCGCGCTTGATCTGGCATTAACTGCCCACTCATTGGTCCCGGTTGCTGGCAAGAACCGGGACCAAAGAGGCATTGGTCCCGGTTCTTGCCAGCAACCGGGACCAATGACCCCTGCTATAACTCTGCCCCGGCCCCTTCTTCTTCCTCATTCACGCAAAACTGACGAAGGAAGACCGGAGGCGACGCGGAGCGACACTACGCCGTCAGGCTGCCCGACCTCGCCCCTCGACGCTCCCTCGACGCCGGTGCCCTCGACGCCCACGCCGCGCCGCCCGTGCTGCAGAGAGGGAGAGGAGCCCGGCCGCACGTACGCCGGCCTCCACACGCGCCCGTGCACGTCGGGGGACTCGCCGCCAACGCTCCGCCATCCACCGCACTCGCCTCCGCCGTGCTCGTGGTGAGCATACGCTCCTCCTCATGTACTTCACTTTGTCCAATTTGCGCTGAGGTTGAAGTTCGCCGAACGCCAACTCCGGCCGCCGCGGTTGTGAGTAGCCGGAGCTACTCCGGCGACCTTTCCGGAGCGGCGCCACCACCGTTTGGTTCGCCTAGACTAGCTCTATCTCGTGCACCTTCCAATTTGTCTCAATTCGTTCGAATTCGTCGAATTCGAGTTCGGCCAGGAGCATAGCTCCATTGATGATGTCATCTTGACGTCATCGGGCCAATCCAATAATAAATCACTTGATGTCAATTTTGTTAGCTTAGTAATTTAAAATGTTAGTTATCCCTATTTTTCTAGAATTGTTAGAATTTTAGGATTTTAGGATTTTTTTTGTATAGGAAATGTTAGTGTTAGGATTTTTTTATTTTGTATAGGAAAATGTTAGTGTTAGGAAAAAATT
Source organism: Poa pratensis (assembly GCA_947311845.1). Lineage (NCBI taxonomy): Eukaryota > Viridiplantae > Streptophyta > Magnoliopsida > Poales > Poaceae > Poa > Poa pratensis. Next base: position 29,009,181 of record CAMZMU010000121.1, read on the forward strand.
TTTTAGGAAAATGTTAGTGTTAGGATTTTTTTGGTAGAAATAGCATTTTAGGTTAGTGTTAGAATTTTATTGTATAGGAAATAGCATTTTAGGTTAGTGTTAGGATTTTTTGTATAGGAAAATTTTGTTAGTGTATAGGAAAATTTTGTTAGTGTTAGGATTTTTTGTATAGGAAAATTTTGTTAGTGTTAGGATTTTTTTGTATAGGAAAATTTTGTCCGGTATTGATTGTGTTCTTGTCCGGTATTTGTTCTTCCCGGTAGATCGTGGTTCGGAAGTTGACCCAGTAAATTGTGTTAGATATGCAAAGATGCAAATTTACGGGTTTACGGGTTTACGATACGAGTTTACGAGTTTACGGGTTTACGATACGAGTTTACGGGTTTACGATACGAGTTTACGAGTTTACGGGTTTACGATACGAGTTTACGGGTTTACGATACGAGTTTACGGGTTTACGATACGAGTTTACGGTTTACGATACGAGTTTACGGGTTTACGATACGAGTTTACGGGTTTATGATATTGTAGATGTATCTTGACATATGGAACAAGTTACCCAACTAAAGTTTTGTGCATTGTTCTTAATTTGCAGAAACTATGGAACGAGACGAAGATCAGGAAAATATCCTCCAGGATATAATCCGCGGGCCGGAAGATATTGTCGATGTCACCACGGAGTTTTTGAACAACTCCGGTGAGGGAGATGAGTCTCTCAACCGAAGAGACGGCTCCGGTGAGGTAGAACCCGACGGCCGGGGTGAGGGAGAAGTCAGCGAGGGAGAAGCCGACGAGGGAGAAGCCGAAGGCTCCGGTGGAACATTAAACTCCGGCGAGGTGCATATACATATATTAATGAAGCCGAAGATTGTATTAATTAAGTCTCTGATGTCTATATACATATATTAACGCTCTTTCTTCTTTTAGCCCTCCGGATCGAGCAAATCTTCTGTAAGGACAAAACGAGGCCCAGCCAAAAAGTTGGGCGACCAAGAAAGGTACACGATCGAAAGAGTCGCTGAAGACGGCACACCGACTGCTCCCCCTGGTGTTAAAAATAAAATGGTAAAGCAATGCGGAGTTCTTGTTAGGGACTTCATCCCGATCACCGTTCGAGAATGGCATCGGCCAAACGAGAAAGGACAGCTATATGTCAGCGATGAGGGCAAAGAAAGACTTTGGAGAAAGCTCATGGTTAATTTCACCCTGCCGGCGCCAGAGGTGGATTCAGATGAGGAGGATCCAGATGAGGCAGAAAAGATTGCCCGGAAAATCATGGAGCAAAAAGTCAAGGACTGGGCACTTAAGAAGATGGCCGAGCTATTCAAGAACTGGAAGAAAAGATTGAACAAACTGTTTGTCAAGAAAAATAAGACTCCAGACTTCAATAAAGGGTATGAGAAGATAAAGGACTACTGGGAAGAATTTGTGGCGTACAAGAAATCAGAGGAAGCTCTGGAAAAGTCTGCAAAAAATGCGGCAAATGCTGCTCTAAAGATGTACCACCATACTATGGGGCCTGGTGGCTACGCTGGTAGCATGCCTAAGTGGGAGAAACTTGAGGCGGACCTGCTGGCTAATGGGATCACTCCAGAGCCACTCAAGTGGATCGAACGGGCAAGAAATTGGTTTTACGGGCATGGGGGCACGTTGGACGCAGAAGGGAAGTGCATATATAACAGAAGACACAAAGATAATCCCCTACTACCCATCCAAGAAATTAGAAAAGCAGTAAAGGATGTTGAAGAGGGACGGTTCATTCCCGATAGAGAGGATGACGAGCTCACACGCGCCCTTGGGAATAAGGAACACGACGGACGGTTACGAGGCGTACCTGGCTCCAAGCCCAAGACAATTGCGATTCCCGAGCACAGGAAGAAATTTCCTGATAGAAGCCATCAGAGGAGAAAGGAAAGGGAGGCAATGGAAGCACGCGCTGCTGCAGACCGGCTGCTTAATATAGAAGAAGAATTAAAGCAGAAGGAACAAATTGCCGTGCTTAGCCAGCAAGGTACTAGCGGCCAATCTCAACGGCACATGGTAGAAGCTGCATGCGATGGTACCGGTGGCCCATCGAATCGGAAAAGCAGCGTGGCTTCCACGGAGCTCCAGGATGGTAATGATGATGCAGTGGCTCCACTTCGTCGCTACCCAGTGGATGATATCACGGAGAGCACACCTTGTGAGATGCATGTGAAAGTTTTTAACTTAACCGTGAAGGTGGCGGTCGGCTATGTCGTACCAATTGGACCTAATCCAACTTACCATTTCTCTCCGGTTCCAAATGGCTACGCTGTTGTCGCGGTGGATGAAGTGATGAAAGATTATGAGGAGCTGAAGCTGCAACACCCTGCAGGTGAAGATGGGGAGGTGCTTGAACTTGGAGAAGCCAAGAAAGCGACCATTCTATGGCCAAAGGAATTCATCGTGCTTCCGAACTGGCAGCCAAGGCCATCGACTCCTCACCAGTCTCCAGCGCAACAGTCCTCTTCACCGCCTCAGCATTCTCCAGCGCAACAGTCCTCTTCACCGCCTCACCAGTCTCCAGCGCAGCCGTCTCCGCCGCCGCGTCAGCCGTCTCCGCCGCCGCGTCAGCCGTTTCCGCCCACCGCTCGTACTATGAGGGGTAAGCGATCACCGAAACGTAAAAGGTCGCCCCTCCCAACAGTACCTCATAAGAATCTTCCCATTAGACCTTATGACAGGACTGTAGCGGAAAACGCCGCGGAGGTGGCTGCCTACAATAAGGCTTTTTTTGCACCAAAAAAGCCCGAGCAGAAGCCGGTATACGATGAAAAATCCAAAAAGTGGAGAAAGTCCTTCCTTGAGCAGCCATCCCAGATATCGATGAATCTGCCATCTGACTATGGTCGTGAACTTACTAAGCTAGCACGTGCCCAGTCTGAGCAGAACAAGGGAAGAAGTGCAAAAAGCGGGAAACAAATTGCCCAGCTCGGACAGCAGAAAAATCAATCGGTCCCCCCGCTCATAGTGTGTTCCGATGTCGACAAGGACTTCAGAGTCGCTATGGATAAAGACCTGGAATTATTGGACCCCAGAGCCATAGCTGCTGCTAAAGAACTTGGTGTCACTGTATCTCAGGCCAAGGAACAGGCTACCGCCTTGGGTATGAGCCTTGGTCAACTTTTAGGCTATGAACATGCGCCAATGTTAGAGATGGCACGGAAATATGTCCAAGGGGAGCCTATGGTCAGTAATGAGGAGATGACGGGTCTATCAACACATATGCGAAATCTGCATACCTGGTACCTGGTGCACACATCAAAGAAGGACGCGAAAGAGTGGTTTCCGCTGGACGTTAGAGTGGAGCATTTCTTCAAACGTTACACTATACAGGTTCAACTGACTGAACTGTTCCAGTTATTCCAAAAGCGCGCCCTCGACAAATCTATCCTCTCTTGCTATTGTCTGTAAGTGATTTATTTTCGTAATTAAGTCTCTAGCTCAGCTCGTTCATTGCCTGTATTATATTATCCTGTCTATATATATATCCTTTTGTACGCTATTATGCAGAATGAAGATGCTGGAATGCAAAAGATCTAAAGTTTTTGAGGTTGGGTTCGTTGACCCATATATCGTGAATTCACATACGTTAGTCAATCACCCCAAAGACGTGGAGCATGACCTGACCACCTTTTTAACCATGCAACATTTCTGTACGGAAATACTATTTCCTTACAACTTCAGGTGAGTGTTTCTGTCTTGTACATATTTTTATTTGGCTTTCTCGATGTTAAGTGTAATTGATGAGCTATGCATGTCTGCTTTATGTAAACGTCCGCAGGTTCCACTGGATTCTGCTAAGCATTCAACCTGACAAGTCCACAGTTGAAGTCCACGACTCATTAAGTTGGGACCAAGCGTTGTGGTCCGACATGAAAGAAATGCTCAACAAGTAATTTCAATCATTATCGCATTATATCGCCCTCTTTCGTTCGTTCCCTGATGTCAAGTAATTAATAACTCCTTTGTTCATTTTCTTTGCCAAAGCAGGTGTTGGACAATTTTCAAACAGAAGGTAGAAGGTCCATTCAAAGATGAGCTAACTTATAAAACGGTGGAAAGTCCGCAGCAGCACCGGGGAGTAATTTATGTGGATTCTACGTTTGCGAGTTCATTCGCGAGTTGACCACTGAGCGGAGAACAACTGCTTTCAGCAAAATGCGGGAGAAGATCGACCCAGAACTGCGCGTAGGAGCAATTCAAGAGGAATTGGCGGGATTTCTGCTTAGGGAGGTCATCGATGAAAGGGGAGAACATTATGCTTCGGACGATGAACTACATATGCCTTGATGGCTTGATCTATCTCCATGTAATTAAATAGTTGTATTCTCGCAAGAGATCGAATATTAATTATATATGCATCAACATGTACTGTGTATATAGTAGAGCGTATAATATGCGTACGGAAACGATGGAGAGCACGTCGGCGATGCGAAGAAGGGGGAGACGACGGAGGCACCGGCGAGAGGGAGAGGGGGCACCGGCGAGAGGGAGAGGAGGCACCGGCGAGAAGGAGAGGGGGCACCGGCGAGAGGGGGCACCGGCGAGAAGGAGAGGGGGCACCGGCGAGAGGGGGCACCGGCGAGAAGGAGAGGGGGCACCGGCGAGAGGGAGAGGGGGCACCGGCGGCGAGAGGGAGACCCTAAACCCTAAATATCAAAAAAAAAGCACTCATTGGTCCCGGTTCGTAACAAGAACCGGGACCAATGAGTCTCTCCCCCGCCCAGCCAGAACTGGCCACGTGGCCACATTGGTCCCGGTTCGTGGCCCAACCGGGACTAGCATTAGTCCCGATTGGCCAGTCCCGGTTGGGCAACCGGGACTGATGGCCCAACCGAACCGGGACCATAGGCCCATTTTCTACTAGTGGTTCGTGCAGAACTTAACCATTCCTCATAGATGCATCGAAGATTAGCGGTATTTGTGCGAGAAATATTGCCCATGTGTTATTTACTAGAAGTATTCCTCAAGTAAACATTTTTTTCTCTTTTTTCTGAAAAAGGAAAAATTGCGGGCATGCTGCTAGTAGAGCCTATTATACGTTTTCCTGCTAAGCTGCAACCATGTCGTAGTATATCCCGCGCACTCCTATAACCTGACACGCACATGCACACGCATGTACAAAAATCAGATCGCATCGATCAGCATTGTGTTTCTTTTTTTTTCATCACCGATCAATTTGGAGCTAGCTTCCATACGTAACGATCAGCTTTGGAGTTTTCTCGGAGACAAACGTGTACACTGCTATACGACCAGGTCATAACCAAAAGATCAGCTTTAGAGTTTTTTTTTGGGGGACATACATGTGCAGCTAAGACTAGTCACAATGGGGAGTAACATAGGAGTAACATCAGTGCCACATAGGCAAAAAATCTGATGTGGCGGGTAATTAATGAGGAGAGAGATGGTTGTGGTAACTAGCTATGTTACCATAACATCACACATTTCAAGACAAGATGAGTGTATAAACTATTAAATATGACACTACACACATGTTACTCCCGCTGTGGAGGTAGTAACTTAGAGTAGTAACATATGCATGTTATTAGTCTAAATTACTTCCCATTGTGACTAGTCTAATCGGGAGTTGCACGTATGGCTATATGACCTGGTCCTAACCAATCATGATTGCACCTGCCATAACCAATAGTGATTGCACATCATTAATTAACTCTTTATTCCGGATATATATAAACATGTCAAACGGACTTCTATACCGTTATGTAATTAATAATCTTTCATTAAATTCTAACCGCTCGTTTTAGATCTAACTGTAAAAAATAATTAGAATGATGTGGATGTGGATTAACGTGGTGTCTCTATTATAACCTCTTATATTACTTTTAGTATATAATATATAGATAGATAGATAGATAGATAGATAGATGGCACATGGCTGGCAATTGGTACCGAGAAGTTGGCGGTTGCATCTTTTGATTTGGGACTTGTCAATCACTCACTGGCTGCTCCTCTACTATCTATCTATCTACACAAGAAACCTGGACCCTATGCAGAACGTACCGATGATGCATCAGTCATGTCATGCCACCAAAGAATCAGCATGTGTGAGCACAAAACAAAACCTCTGCAAATGTGCCGGCTATATGGATGAAGGCCAATCTCGACTCGGCGCAAGAGGCCTTCTCCGCAGCCGCGTCTTCGGTCGCCTCCTCCTCCGTCGCCTTCGTCTACGTCCCGACGATGACTTTCGACTTTAGCGACTATTGTAAAATATGAACAAATTTGAATGGAAATTAAACTTTGTTTAAATTTGAATGGCTACATTTTTGGGAGGTTCCAGTCGGGGCAGCCATCCCCAATGGAGACATCTGTCAGGCACCGTCGATAGCGGACACAATTTCGCTCGGAGTCATCGTCTTTTTTCTTATTGTAGATTGGTCGGCATGACAATGATAGTTGAAGATACCTCGAGGCACATATACGAGCAGAGATTGTTGGCTGCTTCCTTCCTAGGCAACAGACCGACAGGGGTATCTCTATCTAGTAACTGTCCTACTCCTTGCATGTTAATCCGATGATATATTATTCTCAGCAGTAGTAAGCAACAGGTAGGAGCACGTAACAAAAAGCATGCCCACTCTGCATATCATCATCGGATCAGATTGGTCCGAGGAAGAAACAACAAGGTAAGCTGCACAAGACTGAATCTCAAGCATGTGGAGGTCATAATAGAGAGGAGGATTTGGTCCAATGAATCCCATAATAGAGAGGAGGATTTGGTCAAATACTAGGGGTTACATATGTACTTATTCGTTAATCCATACGCGGGTCTACAGTTGTATTTACCTGCCTGCTCCCCCTGACTGACGAGTTGCATTCCTCAGCATGCAACAGCCGAAAGATGAACGGGTTTGGATTCTTGCAGTACTGTACTAGTCCTTGAGTGATTGGTAAATCGTTACCGGGATCGATCTATCTCGATCTGGGTGATTGATTGATTCTACTCATCATGCGTGCGTTGCGCGATGGTCTGTGTGCCGAAACTCTGAAGAAGGAGGTACAGGAAAGAGATTCAACACTGAATAATCCTAGCTACTAGAAGAAACATTACTGCATCTGAAAGTCAAAGGCAGGCAACTATCACTCCTGCAATCAATCAAGCAACGGTGCACAGTTATGTCCAAGAGGCAAAGACAGCAACGGTCATGAAGAGTAGATTTGTACAGCAAACGAAGGTCAACTTGCATCTGTAGTAATCTCCCCAACTTGTTAGCACACATGCTTTGCTTTGCTAATAATGTCTGTCAAAAACATCTGACTTTTAACCGTTGTGCGATGCTAGACTCTTAACATTGATCCTCTGGATTCATTGACTTTCTGCAGTGTTCTCTTATCTTTTTTCCAACTTTATTTGGCATGTTGCACTTTTCAAATGCGCAACTTGTGTTTTTTTTCCAGTGTGCAACGTGTGTACTTGTAACGTGTAAAGTAGTTCCTTATACCACTAATTATGTTTTGATAATTTATTTGGGTTTAAAAATCTTTACTCCGTCGGTGGTGCACTTCAAATATACACCAGTTGCACATTTCAAGTCGGTGGTGCACTTCAAATATACACTAGTTGCATATTTGTGAAATGTGCAACTTGTAATGTGCGAACGATATATATACTATATCTCTGTGAGCAGAGCAGAGATTGCACGTCGAGAGGAGTGTCACACGTTGTTGGTGACCAGCCGACAGGCCGGAGAAGAAGTAACGGCAAGCAAAGTAACAGAATTACTCTCCATGTCGAAATCCTCCTATCGGTATAATTGCTCAGTAGTAAGTAACGGCAAGCAACATGTGTGAGCCCAAGAAGAAATGAAAGAAAGAAACAGAGAGATGAGCTGGAGAAGACCGAGTCTGAAAGTCAACCCCAAAGCAAGTTGCCTCCTAGCCAGCCAGCGTGCTAATCCACCAGTCTCCTCCAACTAGTGCACCTTGTCTAGTGTACCTGGTAAAGCTTTTTTTTTTGCTGTGAAACAAAGTACAAACGCAGACGTTTACATACACGCGCATATACTTACCCTTATGAACACACGTACACCCTACCCCTATGAGTACCTCCAGAAATACTGAGTCGGCGGATCAAGTCTTGAGATTGACGAAGTCAGCACGGGCGCCTCGCTGTCAACGGGAACGTCGCCTCCCAGTGAATAATATTCCGCCTAAATGTAACACACAGATGTCAAACCTGGAGTTTCAACTCTGGTAGGCTGAGGGTACAACCACACTTTTTTTTTTTTGCACTCCTAATTGATACAAGTTGTAGCATCTGATCAAACTCACAGCAACAGACACCACACGCACACCACCACACACGCACACCCCAGCTGAGAGCCTAAACAAACCTACAACCTATATCAAGCACGCCTGGAATATAATTTAACCTCATGTGGCATACAGGCGTGACGAGAGGCACCTTATTAGCGAATACTGTTCACCCATGAACAGTACGCCCGCACTGTTCCTAGCACAGTGCCCCCGGGTGAGGCTCCGAAAATTCGCTCCCTAGAGGAGTCGAACCCGGATGGGTAGGTTGGCCACTGCCAACCGCTACCACCAGGCCACAGGCCGTCCTCAGGGTACAACCACTCTACTAACCATCCAACCAGAGGTTAGTTTGCCCGGCATGTTTTGGGCAGCTCCTCCTCGTACCTAGTATGCAGCTAAGGTCATATTCCCTCCGTTCACTAATGTTTTAGCTATTCAATATTGACTATGTACATACTATAATGAATGAACATACGTATTAAAATATGTCTAAATACATATGAATCAAGAAAATCTAAAAGGTTTATATTAGTGAACAGAGGGAGAACTATTTTTACCTCGGGTTAATTGGATAGACTCCTTTTTTTCTCAGCACTTGCACTTTTAATCTAATCTAAATGCACATTTTTAAAATGTGCAAGTGCTACGTGTAAATTGTATTTATTTTGTTCTTTTACCTGGTTTTTCCAAGCTTTACTTTATCTGTTGCAACTGGCAACTTAAATATACACAAGTTGCACCATTAAAATATGTTCAACATCTGTACTATAAGGTCCAAGTCCGAACTTATTTTGTACTACAAATTTATGTTTTGACAATTTGTTTTATTTTACAGATTTATTTGACATGTTGCACTTTTCAAAAAAATGTGCGACGTGTGTGCTTGTAAAGTGTAGTCTGTTTTTCTTTTGTACTGCTCTTTTTTGTGGGTTGCTTTGGTTTTAAAACACCGAAAATTTGTTTATTGCTCCGCTCTCATTTACAATGGAAAAGCTCATGTTCTTTGTGAGATCAGTAAAGGAACGAAAGGTTCGTCATAATTTGTTTGGGGAGTTTTCTTTTACTCGTAGACGAAAACCCTGTGGAATGAACATATGAAAGGGTGAAAAGGATTTATTTTATCAGTTGCAATTAATATATTTGCTAGCTGCACATTTTAAATGTATGATTAATTTTGTGCACATGATGTTTTCGTAAGTTGTTTTTTTTGTGAACTTTTTTTCACCTTTAAATTTTTTCCTAAGCTTTTAGTCGACTAGTGAGCGTGAAAGTTGTAATTCAGTGCCATCGGGCGCAATGAAGAAATCCTGAAGAAATCAAATGAATCAAAATCTCGTTACCAGTTGATCCGATATTAACCCTGCGGTGCATCTTGATCTAGCATCAATGAGATGATTATCATATCGACATTTTTTCAGTATATACTTTAGCAATCCTTGTTCTATTGATTGATTTGATTTGTTTAGTTGGTAGGTAGGAGGATGGAAATCAATCCCTTCAGATCCCATACATGGTCGAAGTATATAACCAAATAATATCATATATTACTAGTATAATTTATACTAAAAATTTCTGTTGAATCATTCATTTTTTTAAAGTGTGATGAGCGGAGCAGCGATCACTGCATTCAATCTACACTCCTCTCTTTTTCTTCTCATTAAATTCCGCTGTCTATTTGGGTCTACTCTCTCCATTTCCATGAACATGGCCATGCCGCTTCTTCCTCCTTCGCCGAAATTTTTATCCATGGTGCTGCCATATCTCCTCCTCCTCCTGTGCATCAGCTTTGCGATTCTCGTACCATTTTTTTGTAAGCCGCTTTGTTTGACACTTTTGATTGATTTGCTTGGTGTTGTTTTAATAATGAATAATATATCGTTTTGTGCACCAACGTTGCAGATGCGCAGGAGGTTTAACCTACTTTTCGAAGGAAAAAAAGTAACAGCAAGCAACACATGTGCGCTCGAAATGGCATGAAAGAGAACGTTGTGCATGATGCATACTATGTACCATTGGATTAGTCTTGACGAAGGAAAGAAAAGGTGAGCTAAAGAATACTGAATCTGGATGTCAAAATCCAGGACTAGAACGTGGCCTTTTCAATTTGGCTCATCTTTTATGTGTTACGCAAGTGGTAGCCCACCCAAGTCATAATAAAGCATAGTCGATTTGGTCGACTAAGGGAAAAGACCAACCAAGCTGCCAGGGTCGGAGCCAGGAACAATGGACAAGGGGGGCCAATTGTACACTCCATATGTTAGAGGGGGCCACATAGGTAAAATTTAGGAAATTTGGGGTCAAATCTGTAAGTTTTACAGGGGTGTTTCAGCAAAAAAAAATGCCATGAGGGGGGCCATGGCCCCTGCGTGCCCCCCTGGCTCCGTCCCTGCAAGCTGCAATGTCGGGAGAGACTTGGGTAGGATCTCACCCTTAGGTGAGATCGTAGGATCAACTTTTTTTGAAAATTCAAAACATGTCGAAAAATTCCGAAAAAAATAGACAACACGCATCTATGTTACATATGCAACGTCAAAAATTGGCAGCTCAAAACTCGACCTACAGTTAGAGAAACAAAAATGGTAAACTACACTGTGAATAGTGTCCAGATCTGAGTGACACTATTCACACCGAAATTTCTCTTTTTTGCCTCTCTAAGTATAAGTCGAATTTTGAGCTGCCAATTTTTGACGTTGCATATGTAACATAGATGCGTGTTGTCTATTTTTTTCGGAATTTTTCGACATGTTTTGAATTTTCAAAAAAATCGATCTCACCTAAGGTGAGATCCTACCCAAGTCTTCCCCCTGCAATGTCTCCTAGCTTGTGTTCAAAAAAAAGTGTCCTTGCAAGTCAGCTTGCCTGTCCATCCAATGTACACTGTATTATCTGTAATTAATCATGCCTGCGAATAAGTACATGCTTCCCCCCTGCCTGACAGTTGTGAGTGTGTGCAAGGGAGAACTCCAAATTAATAGATAGCGGATCTCAACAAGAACTAATCGACTTCCGGCTGGATAAGGTTGTGTGTGCCCTGTGCCGACTGCTCTCCTTGAGCTTCTTCTTCCCAGATCCCATCGCCGGCCTCTCTCCCTCTCGTCGCCGGCGGCCATGGTGGCCGGCAAGGAGTGTGAGGGGGGTTTGGCTTCTAGTAGTTGTAGGTTTTTCCTTTGCTAGCTCTTCTCCAGCGAATAAAGAGGTGGGCAGCTCCAGATGCACCAACGCCTCCCCTCGAGCTTCTCTTCCTTGGCTGCTTGTCTGCGGGACCGAAGGTAGGAGAGAAGGGGTTGGTGCTCTCCGGGCCGGCGCCTCCCAGCTGGTTCCATGGCGAGGTGTTGCTTCGGCTCTCCCGCTCGCATGTTCTTCCCCTTTTCTTGCTGGAATAATTTGGAGCTGGTAAGCTGCGATTTTCTTTGTCCTTGTTGGTACTTGGCCATGGTGGCTGAGAAGGAGAGGGCCGGAGAGTTGAAGCTTTCCAGTTCGGTGGGGTGCTGCTCTGGTTCTTTTCGTCTTCGTCGCCGTGGTGGTGGAGGGATGGAGGGAGCAGGGGGATTTGTTGCCCCAAGGGTCTTCTGGAGCTGGTCCGTCTTGGCGTTCGAGCGCGGCGCGGGACGGCGGCTGCTGCGCGTCTCCGGCAGGCTTCCAAGGTGGGAGCCAGAGCAGGGGCTGCTCGGAGCTGGCTTCTTCATCAAGCGCTGTAGTCTCCTTCTTGGGCGAGGTTTGCGGTGGCTGCCTCTTCCTCTGGCCGGCCGTGGCGGCGAGGGGAGGAAGAGGAGTTGCTGGTCTTTCCTTGCCTCGGTTGAGAGGCTTCTGCTGCATCCTCGAGCTCATCACGCGGTGGTCAAGTTCACCGTCGCGTTCTTTGGCCAAAAAGGTGGCTGTTTTTCAACCTCCATGATGGAGGCCATCTCGATCCGGCGCCGGAGCTCGGCTTCTCGAAGCAGCCAAGTGGTTCGTCCCCGGCTACGGCGAGATTGCCGGCGTCAGTGGTCGTTCGCCGGCAGGGAGAGTCCGAGTTACTCACTGCGCTCCGATCGCGGCGCTTCTCGTGCCTGCTGGTCGCCGGCGACTGGTGGCGGAGACACCCGAGGACCTAATTGCTTTTCTTCTTTTTGTTCTGGGGTGTTTTATGTAAGAACTCAGGCCCTTTCTTCGAATTCTAGGTCTTTTAGGGCAATAGACGAAAAGGGCCTAAGTGCAAAATGTACCTACCACGTGTTGGAATGAAATGCAGCATAGGGGTCTTTTGACCCCTACCCTTGTTCAAAAAAAAACAAGAACTAATCGATCAAATCATGGCACGAAACACTACAAAGATTGAACATGTACTTGATCTTAATTATTGGTATGAGAAGAAACACTGAATCTGAAAGTCCAAAAGCCCTTCTCTGTCCCATGTGTGTGTGGTTATGAAAGTACTTATGGTTATAAAGTGTAGATTTGGATGGCAAAAGAAGGTCAACTTGCATCTGTAATCTCCCCAACTGCTTTTGCTCTCCTCTGCTAATAAAGTTTGTCAACACTCTGACTTTCAGCTTTAAAGGAGCTGGATTGCGATGCTAGACTCTTAATATGAATGGATGGATTAATACATGTTGTCTTCACCAATCAACTTCATTCTTATCGAGGTACACGTGTACACTACAGTTGTATGTACGTACCTGCTCCTATGATTACATACACAAGTCTAATCTTTTTGGCATTTCATATTGAGCGAAGGTGTTATCTTTTGATGCGCGGCGCGACAAAATAGAGGTCGTCGACTAAGGGCGAGATGAGAGTTGTGATGATGTCACCTGCTACATGGAATTCCGGATTCGATAGCGCACGCCATATTAGGGTCCATTCTTTTTTATCAATGATTTTCGGGTGAAATCAGATAACTCATTTTATTGTTTATTTTTAATGTTGTTGCACTTTTACTCTTGGCCAATTGCACATTTTAAAATGTGCAACCATTATTTGAAAGTTACATGCCAACTGCAGACGTGGCAGGCAAACGCGTCAGGAACTTGGACTTGGTTGGGACAGATGTTGAGTGGCTCGTACGTATGAAATCCTCATTGTATCTTTTTTTTGGTGGCACGCAATCCTCCTACGATACTTTGGATCCTCGAGGCAGGTACTATGCGAGTCCTACAGATTGCAGATTGAGAGCGCCTGTCACATATTGTGTGGTGGAGTACTCCTTATAATTTTGACAATTCTTATGTACAAAGATATGAATATTTACAAGATTTAATAAACATAATATGAAAATATATTTTATGGCAAGTCTATTGATATTGAAATGGTATTAGGGCATGTACAAAATTAGAGAAAGCAAAATTCTAAGTTGTAGAATGCATTATCTCTTATTGCCATCCCTAGCAATTAATGAGAATTAATGATATTTTAGTAGAAAATTGTATTTTTAAGGGAAGACAAATGATACAGTTGTGAAATTAGCCTTCCCTTATTTCATAAGAGATCATCTCTTAGCTAAGGGAAGGCAACCTCCCTTTCTTCATTCTCTCTCTGGCAACTAGACACCTACATGTCAACGCTAAGAGAAGGCTGACGTCACCCCATTGTACATGCCCTTATGAATGTTCATGTTTTTGTCTATATGATTGGTCAAACTTATTATAAGTTGACTTTTGACTAAAAAATATACGTCTTATTTTGAAAAACGGAGGGAGTAGACCAAATTTAGAAGTACCATATTACCTAATTATGGATGACAAGAGGTGTGACAAAAGTTGTGACAGATGTTGAGCAGCTCGTAGGTATGAAATAGTATATTTTCTAGGTATCGCGCGCAAATCTCCTAGTATCTTGTTTTATCTTTCGTATTTCTGGATAAAAATCTTCTGTAAAATTGCAAATATCTTCAAACTTGTTGTTGTTTGCTGCTACCTAGTCAGCCGGCAGGAGCATCTCTACCCATTACTTGTTTTTGCTTGTTAGTATATATAGGTCTATTAGCACTACTCGGTAGAATCAAGCAACATGTGTGAGCACGAAACAAAACCTGCACATGATTGCATAGTATGCACGTCCCCATTGGATTATTCTTAAGAAGGAAGGAAGATGGAAGCAAAGAAGGCTAAAGCTCACTCTTGAAATTGGCCGGTTTGACCGCTCCAATCTCGGTTGTTGATGTTCGATGAAACATACGCGAAGTAACCGAATACGGAAGCATAAATAAAAATTTGAGGGTAAAAAATGGGTTGTATTGATATGTTGTCGATTGTTTGCTCAGTTTCAATCGGTCACCACCTCACACATATATATGAGGCGGTTGTTCTTCCCGTACAAGCTTTGGACTCCCTACGCGTACAATTTTGTTAAATATCGCTCTGGCTTTGTACTGGACATGGACTCCAATCGCCCGCGTAACTCCCTTAGAAGCAGCCTTGTCCTTCTATGTTGAAGTAAAATTGGTCTTCATCTTTTGCTTTATCTTGCTATAACATGAAGTTTTGGGCATAAGCCAGCCCATCTTCAGTCTTGCTCGATGCAGCTTATGGATTTCAAGTCGCAGCCTTGCACCTGATTCGGCTCATCGTCCAGCTCCTCCTGAAACTGGCTTAAAGCCAAATGTGTCCGCCTGATCTTCAGTCGCTTGCATGTTTTCTTAGGCAACTTGTCAAAAATGGGTGATAATTAACAATTTTCCACTATATGATTCACATGTTTCTAATGTGCTCCACAAAGTTTATGAGTCAGAGCTTTTGGTGTTGGGTATAATTTCCTTGATCTAGTCGATCGGCCGAAGCATTCCCTCGAGAATTGCTCACGTCTGTGTACTGATGTGACGTTATCGACGGCTACTCTATCGGCAGATCAAGGGACGGAAACGACTGGTGACTCCACAGCCGTGCACGTGGACGGAGATGCCGCAACGGGAAGTAGGCCACTGGCCAGACGGCGCAGTCTCCAGCTGTGCGAAAAACAAAACAGAAAATACACCTCATATATAAATTATCGTTTTACCACCTATCGATGTATTAGCGTTATATAAAGCATAAAACAGTGCGATAGTAGGGAGTCGGTCAAGGCATGTCATGCACTCGGTCAAGGTTAACAACACATTACTCGCATCAACTCGAACCTTATCCCTCGCTCTCGCGACAGGCGATAAGGAAGAAACCTCGACTGCCACCGCTCTCCGCCGGCGGGCCGAGGGGGTTCCTCCTCCCTCCGCCGGCCGCTCCGCCGGCGGGAGGGAGGGGGAACCTCGTTGGTCTGTTCCTGGCGTGTAGATAGGTTAGGGCTAGGTCTTCGCTCGTCCGTCGCTTCGGTTTCGACGGTGGTGACGGCGGCGGCGAATAATTTCCTCCAGATCCGGCCTCGACGCGGCTTCCTCGGCTCCTGCCGGTCTTGGATCTGGGAGGTTAGGGTTCCAGGCGAGATTGTCATGGCGGTGGTGACGATCTTGTGTTGGATTTTGTTTCTCCTTCTCCACCGTCGCTTCGGCGATTGCTCCCTCGCCGATGTGGAGATGTTGGGATCTTATGCAGGAGCCTCCGCGGTTGGCCTAGTGAGGCTGGCGGCGGGCTAGAGGTCTGCGTGTTCCGTGCTGGGCTTGGGGTCTGCGGCAGGCGGATCTGGCGCTCTTCCTCGACGCTGTCGACGGGAGCGGCCGGTTCTGGAGGTTGGAGGTGAGCTTGGGGTTGTTCTCCGACCCGCGTGCCATAGCGACAGGTGGGTACTTCTGGTGCTTCTTCTCGGGGTTCATAAAGCCGTCATGGCGATGGAGCTTCTCCAACTTTGGGGTCTGTGGGTGTCCATCTTCTTCTCTCTCGCTGCTTGCCGGCGCCAGAGTCGAGCAGTGGACTGGTGTGGCAGAGCTCTCGAGGGTCTTCGTTGTAAATCTTTCGTTCCCGAGGGTCTTTCTGCAATTTGTACGGAGCTGCGTCTCCCTCTGGTCTATCCTTTGTATGCGTATTCTGTACTCTGTATGCCTTTGCCTTAATTTATACGTATTACTTCAAAAAAAAAAGGTTAACAACACATTTTGGCAGCCGAGTCCTGAGCGGCGCGGTCATGCTGCTGGAAGCTAAATCCGATTCAGCGATAATTAATATGGGTCATATATAGTATCATATGTTGTTGCATGACTATAATATCTCCGTGAGCAGAGACTGCGCTTTCAGAGCAGAGTTGTGACACCACAAATTGGTGTTGGCTGCTAGCCTGCTACCTAGCCAGCAAGTTCTTACGGAGGATCCAAATCAACATGTGTGAGCACGAAACAGAAAACTGAATGTATGCGTGCATGATTCATGGTACTGAATGGAGTACCATTGGATTAGTCTTGACGAAAGAAAACAAAGGAACAGAAAGGTGAGCTGGATCTGGAAGTCAACCCCAAAGGCGGCCTTCACTTTGTCTCATCTCCCGCCGATCCATCGTACAGCCGATTTAGTGGACGAAGGAAAAAGGGCAACCAAGTTGCAACTGCTTGAATCTCGCCTGCCTGCCTGACAGTTGTTTGTGTGCAAGGGGGAGCACCAAACTAGTAGATACCAGAAGATCGAATCATAGATGATGACTTTCAGCTTTTCTGTTTCTTGTGTGTGTGTGGTTATGCGAGTGTTTACGGTCGTAAAGTGTAGATTTGGATGACAAACCCAAGGTCAACTTGCATTTGTGGTCTTCCCAACTGCTTTGCCGGAGTAATAAAGTTTGTCAAACACTCTGACTTTCAGCTTTAAAGGAGCTGGATTGCGATGCTAGACTTTTTAGCTGAAACATACTCTTTCAGCGTGAAAACAAACTATTTATTGGGTTCTCTTAACTACTTGTATATTCTAGGTTTTCATACTTTATTTTGTGGGTTGCACTTCAAAATAAATATATGCCAGTTGCACATGTGTACTTATAACGCGCAAAACTGGGATTCTGCGCTACTAAATGTAATTTGATAATTTATCTTGTTTTTGTATCTTTACTTGCCTTGCACTTCTGAATATATATACACTAGTTGCACTTGTAAAAATGTGCAACTTGTATGTTTTGTAGTGTGCAACGTGCATACTTGTAATGTGTAAATTGGTGTTTGTACTACTAAATATTTACAGCCGGGCTCATCTTGAGCCTACGTTCTACTACTAAATATTTTTACAATTTACTTTGGTTTAAAATCGCTATCTGGTTCGTTGCACTTTAAACAGAGCTCATGCTCGGTTAAACTCGATGCCACTATGAGCTCAATTAATGCCAGTATAGGTAGATAACATGCTTGTATCATCGTTGTCAGGATTATTCTGAGCAAAGAAGAAACTAAAACCAACCCACTGATAGTAAGTAAGCTTTGAGTAATACCAGGTTTGATGTGAAACAAACAAACCACTATGACGAAGAAACGGAAGGACAACATGGAGGTGAGCTGAAGAGCATTTGAATCTGGAGCCAAACCCAGTACTAAAATGCAGCCATTTTTTACTTTCTCATCTACCATGTGTCACGCAAGTGGTAGGTCATAATAAAGTAGAGTCGATTTGGTCATAATAAAGTAGCTAGTGTCTCCCAGCTAGCCAGCCAGCTCGCATGTTCATCCTGCAATCGACTCTGTATCTGTATCTGAAATCTCCCCTACAAGCCAACTATTTCCAATCCATGCTCTGCGAATAAATCTCCCGGCCAGCCACACAGTTGGGGACTCTTTTAATTAAAAAAAAATCTCAACGAGGGGTAATCATCGAATCGTCGATAAATATATTCGATGTGATCATGTCACAAAAAATAAATATCAGATGTGATTTCATCATCCAGCTCTCTCTGTCAGATATCAGAGTATGTAAATATGACAAAGCCTAAGCTAGCCAGCGGTGCATCTGGAGCCAGCACTCTTTATGCAGAGGCCTATATGTATTAGTAACACGCTAATGTCAAGTTAACATCATGTGCTAATATCTTGAGCGCTTTTCCAAAGAAAAAACGAAGGAAGCTAATAACAAGTTTTTTTTGAGTACATGGGACACAGATCAAGAACACAGAACTGGCAGTACAACCTCAGAAATTGGAAAAACAAACCTAAACTTGAGATTCCAGCTCCACCGCCGCCGCCTCACCACGGTGACCGCCAGCCGCGCGCTGCCGCCGGACTCCTCAATCCGGCGATCTGCAACGAACCGCGGCCAGGAAGCCGCCGACGACGTCGCCGTCTTCAGTCCACCGCTTGGGTCTTGACGGAGAAGATGAAGCTGGCCGACCGCCAGAACACGCCATCGCCAAGATCCGACGCCGACGACGCCGCAGATTTGGACGACCCAGAAGATCTGAATCCCGGCCTCCTTCGCCACTTCACAAGCTCCACCGACGCCGGAGGAAGCCTCGGTTGAGCGAGGACGTACCTGCGGCCCACCAGCCCGCCGGAGACGACGCTGAAGGAGGGGAAGCCGCAGAGCACCACAGCGCAACGGCGCCGCCCTTCCCGCCATGGCCACGCCGCCCGCACCCCTCAAGCTACACGCCGGAGCGCAGATCTGCGTATTCCCCAGCCTCCCGCCGCCGGAGCGACCGTCGGAGGGTGGGGAATCCACCAGATACGCCGGCGGCTTCGGACGGCGCGGAGTCGCCTCCTCGTCGCCTCTCTGCACTGTAGCACGAGGGGGGTTTCCAGAAATAAGTGAATGGCTGAAGCTAATAACAAGTTAACACGTACTACATATGCAGCAACACAATGTGAAGAGCTAGTGAGACAAACTATTAGAAATAAAAGAGCAGAAAAATAAATGAGGACGCCCGGCTTAGAAGTTTAAGTTTTGATGAATCCATAACCACATGCCCGGATTGTATCCGGAAGACTTTGTATTTTGATATTAATTAATCAATAAAGTGTCGTTTACACTAAAAAAAACAGTACTACATATGCAGCAACACAATGTGAAGAGCTAGTGAGACAAACTATTAGAAATAAAAGAGCAGAAAAATAAATGAGGACGCCCGGCTTAGAAGTTTAAGTTTTGATGAATCCATAACCACATGCCCGGATTGTATCCGGAAGACTTTGTATTTTGATATTAATTAATCAATAAAGTGTCGTTTACACTAAAAAAAACGTGGCAGACCACTGCAAACGGGGTAGATGTGACAAAAGGGGCTAGGAACGCCGCGAGAGACCACAAGGGATCGCTTACACGCCAATAGTACGAAGACTCCACCACTACCCCACCATTAGTTTTCTGGGGATGTGCGATGTAATCGAACCAAGGGGAACGATAGAGTCGATTTTGCGTGATACAAATCTGACACCCACGTTAATCTTATAATTATGCTATCGACAATATTAGATTTAATCAACCGTTCATTGTATCTTGATTAGTACTTTCTTTTATTTGTGCAACGTATGTGTGTACTAGAATGATTTCAGAACATCAATGATTAATCATAGTACCTTTTTAAGTTTGGAGGTATGAGTATGGGGATCAAAGATCAGTCGCTCGAGATCCAAATTCAACTAACTAACGAATCATAGCGCAGCTGAAACAGTATGACCTGTATTTTATTTTAGTTTATTGATTCGTGCATTCTTCTTCCTCTCAATCGTAAAGAAAATTGCATTTTCTTGCTGCGATGATAAGATATATTGATGAGCAGATCATCTCAACCAAACAACGACTCCCTCACTGCATTCAATGTACACTCCTCATTTTCTTTCTCGTTAAATTCTGCGTCGCCGTCCATTTCCACTCCAAGGTCAACTCTCTCCTCCATCGTCATGCCGCTGCTTCTTCCTTCTTCCTCTCCGCGTCGCCGACGTTGCGGCCCTTGCCGTTGCTGCTGAGAAGGGGAACAGCAGCTAGCTACTAGCTAGCAAACAAGGCGTCTCCATGGCGCTGCCAAATCTCCTCCTTCTCCTATACTGCAGCTTGCTTCTCTTTGGCGGCGGGTGGCAGGCGGCCGCCCGGACGGTGCCGGTGGAGTACCTGTACCCGCCCTACAACCTCACCTACTTCAACTTCATCGACACCAACGGCGTCTTCCTCCGCTCCCCCAACGCCACCTTCGCCGCCGCCGTCTACGGCACCTCTTCAGACGACGACGCGGAGACCCGCTTCTTCTTCTCCGTCATCCACGACGCCTCCCGCACCCCCGTCTGGACCGCCACCGACGGCGCCACCATCGTCCAGTCCATCGTCCTCTCCCTCACCGCCTCCGGCCTCGCGCTCTCCGACCCGGCCGACGGCTCCGTGTCCTGGTCAACGCCCGCGGGCCTCGCCGCCCCCGTCGCCGCGCTCCGCCTCCTCGACACCGGCCAGCTGGCCCTCATAGACGCCGCCAACTCCACGCTCTGGTCATCGTTCGACGCACCCACGGACACGCTGCTCCCAGGCCAGACGCTCCCAGTCGGCGTGCCGCTCACCGCCACCGCCTCCGACCGCGACCTCTCCCCCGGCGCATACCGCCTCGTCCTCACCACCACCGACGCCCTCCTACAATGGCGTACGACGACGAACACCAACTCCTTGTCTGACGATGGTGGCTTCGTCACGTACTGGGCGCTCTCCTCCGACGCCGCCTCCGTGCAGCAGTCCAACCAGGCCGTCAGCTCCATGAAGGTCAACGCCTCCGGCATCTACCTCCTCGCCGACAACGGCATCGACACAGTCTTCACGATCCTCTTCACCGACCCATCCACAGCGAAGCTCATCAAGGTGGACTCGTCCGGCCGCCTACGCGCGCTCAGCATGGCCTACTCCGCCACAGCGGCGCGCGCCACGCTCCCGGCCGTGTGGTCTGCTCCGGCCAGCGACTGCGACCTGCCGCTGCAGTGCGGCTCCCTCGGCCTCTGCACATCCGGCACCAACGCCTCCTCCTGCATGTGCCCCGACGCCTTCAGCACCCACACCACCGGCGGCTGCGCGCCGGCCGATGGCTCCGCGCTCCCCGTCCCGGCCCAGGCCTGCATCGGCAACGCGTCGTCGTCATCGGCTGCAGGAAAAAAAGATTACGGATACGTGAGCGTCGGCGATGGGGTCGGCTACTTCGCCAGCAAGTTTGCCGTCCCGACCACCTCCGGCGACGCGCTCCCGGCGTGCCGCGACCTCTGCTCGGCCAACTGCTCCTGCCTCGGCTTCCTCTACAAGAACTCCTCCAGGTCTTGCTTCCTCCTGCACGACCAGATCGGCTCCGTCGTCCGCGCCAGCACCGACGCCGGCACCGCCGGATTCATCAAGACGCTCCCGCCGCAGTCCTCGTCGCGCGCCTCGTCGTCGTCGTCGCTGAGCTCCATAACTATCATATTCGGCATCGTGCTGCCCACCATGGCGGCCGTGTTCATCACCTTCCTGCTCTACGTGCTCACCGTGCAATGGCTCAAGAACCGCCGCGGCCCCGACGGGGGCAAGAAGAAGAATAAGAAGCACGGCAGCGGGCACGGCCATGGCAGCAGCTGGTTCATGCTGAAGATGATGTCGTCGTCGCGGGCGTCGTCCAACGCTCCGTCTGAGAAGGGCGACGACGAGCAGGAGGACAACGACGACGAGGTCCTCATCCCCGGCCTGCCGGCCCGGTTCACGTTCGCCGACCTGGAGACGGCGACCAGCGGGTTCCGGTCGCAGATCGGGTCCGGCGGGTTCGGGTCCGTGTACCGCGGCGAGCTCCCCGACCGCACCACGGTGGCCGTGAAGCGGATGAACAACCTGGGCACGCAGGGGCGGCGCGAGTTCCTGACGGAGATCGCCGTGATCGGCAACGTCCACCACGTGAACCTTGTGAAGCTCCGTGGCTTCTGCGCCGACCAGTCCCGGCAGCTCATGCTCGTCTACGAGTTCATGTCCCGCGGCTCCCTCGACCAGTCCCTCTTCCTCTCCCGCCACTCCGGCAAGAAGACGCCGGTGCTGCTGGAGTGGCCGGAGCGGATAGGGGTGTGCGTGGGCGCGGCGCGCGGGCTGGCGTACCTGCACGCCGGCTGCGACCGCAAGATCCTGCACTGCGACGTGAAGCCGGAGAACATTTTGCTGGACGAGCGCGGCGGCGTGAAGATCGCCGACTTCGGCCTGGCCAAGCTGCTTTCACCGGAGCAGTCGGGGCTGTTCACCACGATGCGCGGTACACGCGGCTACCTGGCGCCGGAGTGGCTCACCAACGCGCCCGTCTCGGACAAGGCCGACGTGTACAGCTTCGGCATGGTGCTGCTCGAGATCGTGCGCGGCGCCAAGAACTCCAGGCTGCTGCCACCACAGGACGAGGAACAGCAAGACGGCAGCAGCAGCTCGGTCGTCTCCGGCGCCGGCAGCGCCTCATCAAGCGGCAGCAGCGGCACCTACTTCCCGGCCGTGGCGCTGGAGGCGCACGAGGAAGGCAAGCGCCGGTACGCGGAGCTGGTAGACCCGAGGCTGGAGGGGAGGGCGGACGCGGCGGAGGTGGCGCGGTTGGTGCGGGTGGCGCTGTGCTGCCTCCACGAGGACGCGTCGCTGCGGCCGCCCATGACGGCGGTGGCCGCCATGCTCGACGGCAGCATGGAGGTGTGCGAGCCCAGGACGGAGCAGCTCGCCTACCTCAGGATGTACGGGCGTGGCATCGTCGGCGGCGGCGGAGGCAAGTGGAAGGGGTCGTCAAACATCATCACCACCGGCAGCAGCTGGTCGCCGCCGTCGTGCGTGTCGGCGCAGCAGCTCTCGGCTCCCAGATAGATGACACCCTACCTGATCACTGGGAATGCAAAATTTTGGTGTAAAATCGATCAAAAAAGATGTCTTGTTTTGTCAAATTTTCTGTGAATATAGTAGCATAAAGGTACAAATCTTTGTTCTTTTATCCTCTCTATCTGCCTGAAAAATTGTGGTAGATCATGATGCATAGCGTAATCAAACTACTAACTTATCAATTTCTCCTGCGTCACCTGCAAGCAAGCCACTAGACAGGCGGCAACTAGAGAGAACGTAATATTCAACACAAACATAACAGACTTTGCCTTGGCAGTTGTGCCATGGGAGAGAGGTAGCCCCCACCGCCACTGTCCAGCACTGATGTCCTCCGGTGACAGTGTGAGGAGGGCGGTGGCGGTGACAACTACGGTTTTGCCCGTGCGTCTCCTGAGGACGACTGACGTCATTGGCTTTTTTTTTTCAACAACCATTGGCTCACTCTTATTTCTCCTCTATCTTGAAGAAAGATGGATTCTGTCACTTGAATTGTAGCGTATCTGAATGGTACACCTTGTGAGCTGATTTCTTTTCCTTTTGCAGAGTACTTGTGTGTGCTGAATTTGATTTGTCATTCTTAAAAATAAGCAATGTTGCTCCCTTTTAAGAGCACCAACGGCTGCTGCACATGGAGCTTGTTGCTTCAGCATTGATTTTTCTCTGAATCTGTCTATAGATAAACAAATTGGGTTCATCTGCACCTGCTAGCAAGCCACCAGGCCGACCAGTAGAAAAATGAAGAATGCTTGATCAGCGCAAATAAATAATGAACCATATTTTATCGTCTTGTTTTTTAAATTTTCCGTCCATGTGTTTTTCAGTTGGTCTAGAGAACGACGACTTGCATTTTTCATGAGGTTTGAGACTTTTGTCCATCTATGTTTTTTGTGAGTATATTGGCACCCCGTATTTTGGCTTGT
Source organism: Poa pratensis (assembly GCA_947311845.1). Classification (NCBI taxonomy): domain Eukaryota; kingdom Viridiplantae; phylum Streptophyta; class Magnoliopsida; order Poales; family Poaceae; genus Poa; species Poa pratensis. The sequence goes on from CAMZMU010000121.1 coordinate 29,033,038, forward strand.
ACATCTAATTTCTTTATGCTGCTTTTGTTTCTTTAAACCCGAATACAATTTGTACGCATACATAAGGTCCATTCAAGACTGAAAAAGTGGAGTTTCATTTTTTTTCTTGCGAAGAGAGCAAATGCCATATATTAAAGTCAACCAACCCTTACAGGACGCACTGTCTCTAGGAGACATAAGTCTTCGGGAGAAGTCGAATGTTCTGTTCCTCCTGCACTCATCGTCAGTGTGGCATGAGCGAAGCTCGATACTGTCTTGTCTCTGGACCTCCAAATCAAGTTGGAGATATGAAATCATGTTGACACGACTGCTGGGAAGTCGCGGGTCGGAAGCCAAAAGGCGACAGTGATATGTGAAATGTATCGTCGTCCCAAAGAAAAAACGTCGAAGAATGTTGGATGACCACCCCAGATCTGTCATCAGGGAGACATGACCTCAATATCTCCGCAGTGAAGTTGAAGCTGGCCAAACCTCGGCGTTCCAATACTAAGACACGAAAAACTATCCACGAAACATGAAGACAAAACTTGATCCACTGCTCCAAACGAACAACAACGATATGATTCCCTCAACCTCCTCAATGCCACCCGCTAGACCACCGGTGAGGTTGAAAAGTCAGGGAATCTTTATTGTTAAACCACATAACGCTATCGTAGCGCCACTGCCGATTGACCGCCGAAACCTAGCCCTATGAGAAATAACTACAATGCCACAGACGGAGGAGGAGGAGGAGGAGAACCATAGCTTTGCCAACTGGGACGGTGGAGACGGCGCGGTTTTTCTCGAGAGCGGTGGTTAGGTTTCTTCTGATAACAAAAAGATTGGAGTTTCAAGATTGACGAAATCACCACATGTGAACCGCTATCGTTAGCTCGCACAATATATATGGGGTACCAAACATGATATGTTAGAGGTTCAAAACGTCATCATATGGTTAGGTTATCAGTCGTACTAGTGTTGACGAGCAAAATGTTGACATTGCGTCGGGATTCTCACCGATCTCGCCAGAGGGAAATCTGGGCCGTCGATTCGCTCAATCTGATGGACAAGATTCGTCGTTGACCAGTCCGTTGGAGTCCATCGGTCAACGATGAACCTTGTCCGTCGGATTGAGGGAGACGACGGCCCAGATTTTCCCTTGTCATCTTATGCCCTTTGCACTTGTAAAGCAGTTTTTCGTGTGCAAGGAGTCTATTTTGACCAATGCTTAATGAACTCAGTTTTATTTTGATGGCCTTTGTACAAATTAAGTATCCGTCACGTATTGAATTGAACTGCGGCATCTTTGACAATAAATAGATAGATGAAATATGATGAAATAAAAATTTGGTGGCCGCCAACTTTTTGACTTTTGGAGCTTTACTTGTTAACCTCGTTCAAGTTACTTTTGGCACGGGTAATAGAGTAGGGCACACGTCGCGTGATGTGGAAAACGAGACATGACACGTACGTCCGGTTGCTGCCGCTACCACTTTCCCCTCTTCTTTCTTGTTCATGACCGAAAGACTTTGCAGGCCATTGAAGGACTAACGCAATAGAGATTACTGGAATTCTAGATGCACAAATCGAACATATAGAACATAATATGCATGCCTGAGTACGCCGACGAATTTGGAATTTTCGGTTAAGAGTAGTAGAGATTCAGGGAAATTCAGACGGGGCAGTTGAGTAATCGGCTGAGGCAGTAATCATGCAGCAGGATATATTACAAACAAACATCTATGGATCCAACATGCAAGGTAATCCGGCTACACCACATCCATCAACAAAAATTGGCATCGATTTATCATCTGTTGCCGAGCCCCAGCTAATTAAGGATGGAAAAAAGACTAGATGTAGCAGGCTAGAAGAATTCACCGCCGGGGAACCTACCGGAGAGGGCCATGGCGAGGAGGAGGACGGCGAGGTAGAGCAGGATGAGGGAGAGCTTGGTGCTGAAGAGGGCGAGGAGGAGCTTCAGCACGAACACCAGCAGCAGCAGGTTGAAGAGCAGCGTCAGCACCACCTCCAACCCCTCAGCCATCGCGTATCCACGAGAGAGAAGGTTTCGTCTGCAGCCTGCCTGATTCTTCACTCGTTTTTTATTCACAACACTCTACGCTACGTATTACTACACAACATTTTAAATCAGGCATCTACAATTAGATTAAGAAAACATAAATATAGTGGGGACATACCCTCCGGTTCGGTTTACAGGTCCTCTACGAAATTGCAGCGTGACCAAGGTGTAATTCTACTGGCTACGCCTGATCACCTGCCCTCGTACGTTTCGTCCAATCAGCGATTTAGTTAGGAGATCCGGTTAATTAGGGCATTAATTACAGGATGCAAACGGTATGCAGATCCCGTTGACACCCGCATGCGATCCCGTTGACACCCGCATGCACGAACCTGTTTCACACGCGAGGAAAAATAGGAGAAAGAGAGGGCTGCGGCTGAGAGTAATTATAGGCCTGCGGTTAATCTCCCAATTAAATGCAAACCGGACTTAGTTTTCTCTTGTTTCGGAACAAATAGAAATTCATTAGGGGACCTGTAAACCGGACCGGAGGGAGTACCCATAGACACAGAAAAGACCATAAATATAGGGGAAATTACAAGCAAAACCATAAGCCCCAAAACTCTCGCCTAAAAGCAAGAAATCCACCATTTGTAGTACCTGAAGAAATCTGTAGAGGACCAAATTAAATGTCTTTCAATCACCATAATAGTAGACCCTCACCACACACGACAGAGATAGGCAATCACGCCAGACATGTCGCGGGAGGACCGACCGATGTAGATGGTAGTCATGCCATCATCGTCATACTAGTCTCATGAGCTTGCTCGCAATGGCTCGAGAGAAGGTGTTGTTGAAGAAGATAACAAGGTTGCGGATGGCCAACCGAGCCTTGCCAAGAGAGCGAACCAAACATGTTGTTGACGGCCATAAAGATCGTCGGGAACAAAACTTTCAAGATCCTCAACAAAGCCAGATCACATGCGACCCGAATGGGATTGGAGTTGAATGACTTTAATTCGACGCAACTCCTCCATTATCGTCTGAACGACGCTGCCGCAAAACAAAAACCAAACAAAGAAATATTCCTACACACACCAGACAAGAGGCGAGAATCCTTCCCCGGCCGGAGTGGTCGATGGTATATGAGGGGAGTAGCGATTGGATATGTACGGGGCGGCTATGGTTCAACTAAACATATAACTCGCAATACATATTTTACCATGGAAAAAGGGCTAAAGATCATGACAACTTTCAACTTGTACTCTCGAAGTTTCCGTAAATATGCCAAAACCCTCTATTGAGATACCATATGCTTTATATCTAACATAAATATTTATAGACTATATAGTTTATGAATTTATTTACAATTAATTAATGAATAAATTATGTTACAAACTATAGTTTAGTCTGTCACAATACAAATGTAAAATAATGCTACAACAAACGTTTAGTAATTTTACTATGTGGTTAATTATGTCAAATAAGTATACACAATTATAATCATTAAGACAGCATGCTAAAATAAGTATAAAAATTTAATATAAATTATATTTTTCATGAATCATTAAGACTTAGCATGCTACATATCGAGCACTGTGTTCTAGCTCTCCTCAAACATTTCTGGTGTCAAGTTGTTGTTTAAACATGTGTTCTAGCTCTCCTCAAACTTTTCTGGTGCCAAGTTGTTGTTCAAACATGCATTAAACACCGCATGCAACTCACGATGTCTCATGTAAGATCCAAGATTTTTAGTTGCAATCCGCATTACGTGCAAACTGCAATTTCTATCGACCGCATCCGGGAAAACCTTGTCGATTGCTCCACATAGAAAAGTCCTGATATGTGATTATATTTTCCGGTGCTATGCCGTCCATTGCTTTTAGGAAAGCTTTAACAACCATACAAAGATGTTGGTGAGCTCGTTGCGCAGGAACCCACAACCAAACTGCACAGATTGGCCATGGTTATTTATGTCGATGAAGGAAGCAAAAGGCATCTTATACATGTTTGTGAGATATGTTGTATCAAAAGGGATGCTGTCTAAGTATGATGGGTGTGCTCGACGAGATGCATCGCCTATCTAATAGATGTTCTCAACCTTGTTCTATTCATCTAGTTTGATTTTATAGAACAAATCCTTAGCTTTAAACTTCATTTTCTCAAAGTATGGCACACTTGTTGCATATCATTAACTTTCTGCTGACAGCGCAAACATACTCTGAGGTTTGCCATATGCTCGTCAGAGGCGTGTACAACCTGATACCAGCCTTACTTCTTGTTAATGTAAACATGTGTGTCACATCCAGTCCTGTGTATTGTACTCTTCTTTCTTATTTTGACAACAGATTTAGGATTTTGTGTGTCTTCTGGCTGAACATAAGTTCTGCTAACTTTTGTACACAAAAGGATCACCCTGGCATATTTTGGATAACGGGAATATATTAATATCGCGCAATACTAATTACACCCAGCCTTTTCACCAACAAGATGCGTATAACATCCAGGATGCACACAGCCAAAAAAGAAAATAAAGAAAGAAAAAATACCCCGCCACGGTGTTCAATCACCCGCAACAGCAACACTCTAACCACCACCAAAGACAACAGCGGGACTACAAAGGAGGTTCTCCAAGAGCAACGCCTTCATGAAGGAAACAAAGCACATGCGTTGTCGTTGCCCGATCAAAGGTTTAGGTTTTCAGGGAGTAATACTGAACCCTTTTCTCGGGGCTGTGAGTACTCTCTGTGGTGATCTTTTTATTGCTGAGCACCCGAGTTCAAGGTCAAGACAAGTAATCAGAAAAAAAAATCTTGCAAACCTTTATCGGCCATCAAGTTCAAGGTCGGGAGTGGGGAGGCATGAATCAATCTGGACTGAACCGTGATTGCCAAACGAAGCAAATTGTCGCCGCGTTAATCAGTTGGATTGGGAAAATGGGAAGAGAGGAATGGAACAGGCGAACGGCGACTGGACGCACACACGATCGGGAGGGGTTGCTGATTGCAGACTGGGTAGACTTCCGGCCCATAACAGATTCGTTGGACCTGTACGCTGGGGACTTTGGTCTGGGCCAAAAGTGACAAATTAAGTATCCATCACGTATATTTTATCGAGCGGCGATGCTCCAGCCTCTTTTGACAGTAAAAAGATGAAATCTGATTAAATAGAAATTTCGTGGCCACCAACTTCTTGACTTTTGGAACTTGACTTGTTGGCCTGGTTAAGTTACTTTTGTCACTGAGTAATAGAGTAGGGAACAGGCAAGATATATGTGGAAAACAAAATATGACACGTACTGTCCTAGCACTTTCCCCTCTTCTTTCTTGTTCATGGTTGAAACATTTTCCAGGCAATTGCAAGATCTAACGCTAGATAAAATGTATTACTGGAATACTATCGTTGCATAAATGGAATTTAGAACACATGCATGAGTCCGTGGACGGATTTGGTTAAGAGTAGTAGAGATTCAAGGAAATTCCGACAAACAATCATAGATCAGCAGGATAGAAACAAACATCTATATATGCATACAACATGATAATCCTAAGCAATGGGATGCATCACATCGATCAACAAAAACTGGCTTCGATCTCTCATCTCTTGCCTAGCCCCAGCTAATTAAGGATGGAAAAAAAGGCGAGATGTAGCAGGCTAGAAGAATTCACCGCCTGGGAAGCGTCCGGAGAGGGCCATGGCGAGGAGGAGGACGGCGAGGTAGAGCAGGATGAGGGAGTGCTTGGTGCTGAAGACGGCGAAGAGGAGTTTCAGCACGAACACAAGCAGCAGCAGGTTGAAGAGCAGCGTCAGCACCACCTCCAACCCCTGAGCCATTGTTTGTGTATCCACGGACCACGGACGCCGTCTACTACCTTTTGAGCGCCCGAGATTGTTGCTAGTAACCCCTGAGGTATGTGCACCTGGCTACTGGTTCAGTCTAGCTGGCCACCACATTATGTAATTTTGGCTATTGGTTTGCGACAATTTTTAGGTTCAGCCTAACCGGCCATGGTGAGAGAGTGCAGTTTTTATTTTGAATTTCCTATTGGCATTGCACACCCAGAACTACTATTGGGTGCACGTGCACCAGGCCAGATAGACCTATACAAAATATAGTACATGGCACTTTCTCCGGTGTATGGAAGTGTGTATTTGCACTATAGGAGAAAGGTTCAGAAGAAGCAATGGGCCGGGCTCAAACTGATATAGGCATGCTCTACAAAATTCAGCACAACCGACAATCCTAGAGCATCTCCATTGGCGGCACCTAATTATGGTTTGACACCATCTAAAACAGACACGATTTGGGTGATATCGGACACTTGTCTGGCCACTAACAGGTTGTCTCCCAGTGGCACCCCGAATAAATGTACAACCCAAAAATTTAAATTGGCAAAACATAGCAAATGGGGCAATTTTCATTCAAATTTGACTATATCTTACACAAATTCGAACGAAATTCGTGTAATACGCCGCTGCGCTAACCCTAGCCGGCCTATAATCGTTGTCGGAGAGGTAGATGACGTCGTCGCCCTGCCTCCTTCTCCTCCTTCACGATGATCGGCGGCCGCTGTTTCGCCGCGGGCTGCTGCTCCAGTGACACGCGCATCGCCAGGTAATAGCCCGATAGTCTTCCGGGTCGATCGGGTGGCGTGGCGACAGCACATGGTCGCTGCCAAAGCAGAGCAGGGCCACGGTGAAGCCGGGCATGTCTCCGTCGCCGACCCATCCAGGAGAAGCGACGGCACACGCCATTCTGGGGTGAGCTCGAGTTCGGGCTCGGGCTCGGGCTCCTCCTTGACGTCGGCAACACTATGCCGCATCACTCCCGGCTCCTCCTTGAAGGCAGCAAGCTTGCTTGGCCGCTTGATGTCGGACTCTGGCTTGACAGCGGCCGGGAGCCTACTCACGGGCTCCTCCTTGACGGTGGCCAGAGGCGCAGCGTGTGGTCCGATCGGGGCGGCTCTGCTGGGACGATGACTCCGCTGGCATGCTGGAGAGCCCAGGCTAGCACGCCCTCCAGCATGTGGCCGTGCCACCAGGCCTTGCGGCTCTCTGTGTTGTCCCAGCGCTCGAGGGCGGCGTCCCTCTCCCACCGGAAGAGCGTGAACCAAGCTTCATAGTTGTTGGTGGCGATATCGGGGTGACGCCGCTGCTCCGGCGTCATGGCGTCACGTAGATCGAGGATGCGCATGCTGAAGTCACGGCTGCTCGGCAACGGCGGGACGCCACGGTCGACGGGGCTCGACCGCCACTTCTTAGGGAGGCGGTAGTCTAACCGGTACGTAGAGACAGTACCGCTCGAAAAGCCATGCCTCTTCGAGGAGGAGGTTATGGCCACAGACCCACAGTAGACCTCGTCGGCGTTCGAGCCCCCGACCTCGTCGTTGTGCGCCGTCTGGAAGGGAGGGAAGGAGGAGGCAGGAGCAAATTAGGGGGGGGGGGTTGATACGTCTCAAACGTATCTATAATTTTTGGTTGTTCCATGCATGTTATATATCATTGCCACATGTTTTTATAATGTTTTTATATCATTTTGGCACATTTTATGGAACTAACCTATTGACAAGATGCCCAGTGCCAGTTCCTATTTTCTGCTGTCTTTTTGTTTCAGAAAAATTAGTCGGGGAATTTTCTCGGAATCTGCTACAAATTTACAGGAATTATTTTTACGAAGAAACAAAGATGGAGCCAGGAGGGAGCCTGCAGGGGGGTCCCACACCCTCAGACGCCACCCAGGCGCGGTCAAGGGTGGACCGCGCCTGGGCCCCACCTAGCCACCTCCGAAACCTTCTCGAGTCGCCCTTTCGTCTATAAATTCTATTTCCCCCGAAACCCTAAATACCCGATCAGAAATCCACGAAAAGTTCCGTCGCCGTTGTCGTCGCCAACCCTAGTTCGGGAGGGTTCTGGAGCTCTTCTCGGCACCCTGTCGGAGGGGAGATCATCACCGGAGACATCTACACCACCATGCCTGCCTCCGGAGTGATGCGTGAGTAGTCCACCACGGGACTACAGGTCCATGGCAGTAGCTAGATGGTTGTCTCTTCTCCTTGTACTCCATTGTTTAGATCTTGTGAGCTGCCTAACATGATCAAGATCATCTATTTGTAATGCTACATGTTGTGTTTGCGGGGATCCAATGAATTATGGAGTCATGACATTATTGTTCAGTTCATCTATGATATGTTTTATTTATGATCTTGCATGCTCTATGCTTGTGTATGCTTTGGCCGAAGTAATTACTTGTGTCAGTAGAGGGAGTATTTATGCTAGAGAGTGGGTTAATGCCTCTCTTGTCCGAGCTCGAGTTGACAGAAACGATTAAGGCTTGAGATGTGTTGTTGCTACTAGGGGTAAATGTGGTGTTTATTGCTATATGTTGTAACCATTGCTTACATTGCGCACTTTGCTTATTGTTGCAACTTAATACTTTCGGGTGACATGCTGGATAGCGATCCTGGGGTGGATTATTAGTCATAGATGCAGTTGGATAACGGTCTATGTATTTTGATGTAATGCCCATATTAAATGAAACGGTGAACTTTGTGTCTTGATAGTATTGCTATATGCCCATGCTTTGTCAATTGCCCTGCTGTAATTTGTTCACCCAACATGTTTATCTTTTGGAGAGACACCACTAGTGAACTGTGCACCCGGTCCTATTTTCCTATATTGCTTACAACCGTTTCCATAGCTTTTCATAGTCATTTGCTCGCTGGTCATTTTTGCTCTCTTATTATTTTTCACCATAAGTTTAATCATTTGTGTTCAGCAAGCCGGAGAGATTGGCAACCTCTCTGTTTCGTTGGGGCAAAGTAGTTTTTTGTGTCTGTGCGCAGGTCTAGGTCAACAGCTTTTTCGGTGCCATTTCCATTGACACCTCGCCGAAGCCTTCTCCAAATCCTACTGATTCGATAACCTTGGTTTTGCAATCAAGGAAAACTGCTACTACGCTATATCATACCTTCCTCTTGGGGTTCCCAGTGAACGTGTGATCCACACCATCAAGCTCTTTTCTGACACCGTTGCCGGGGATTTGGAAGCTTCAGCTAGGGGAGTTTGCACGGCCTTACCCTTTACTTTGTTATTGTCTTGCTTAGACACCATCTAGCTACTGCCATGGACCCGTAGTCCCGTGGTGGACTACTCACGTATCACTCCGGAGGCAGGCATGGTGGTGTAGATGCCTCCGGTGATGATCTCCCCTCCGGCAGGGTGCCGAGAAGAGCTCCAGAACCCTCCCGAACTAGGGTTGGCGACGACGGCGGCGAAGAAACTTTTCATGGATTTTTTATCGGGTATTTAGGGTTTTCGGGGGAAATAGAATTTATAGGCGAAAGGGCGACTCGAGAAGGTTCCGGAGGCGGCTAGGTCGGGCCCAGGCGCGGTCCACCCTTGACCGCGCCTGGTGGCGTCTGGAGGATGTGGGACCCCCTGCAGGCGCCTTCCTGGCTCCGTCTTTGTTTCTTTGTAAAAATAATTCCCATAAATTTGCAGCTGATTCCGAGAAAATTCCCTGACTAGCTTTTCTGAAAAAAAAGACAGCAGAAAACAGGAACTGACACTGGGCATCTTGTTAATAGGTTAGTTCCATAAAATGCGCCAAAATGATATAAAAACATTATAAAAGCATGTGTCAATGATATATAACATGCATGGAACAACAAAAAATTATAGATAGGTTTGAGACATATCATAGGACAAAAGATGTCATGCAAGTTTCTTATTACAAGCACGTATGACTATATATGGAAAACATGCTACGTATGATTTATAGACTGGTTGTTTTGTCTTAATGTATTTTTAATTCTGTCAATTGCCCAACTGTGATTTGTTCACCCAACACATGTTCTTGTTTGGAGAGTTACCTCTCGTGAAGCTGGGAACCCCAATCCATATTTAGCCACCAAGTATTTCCTGTGTTATTGCCTCGATGTTACTGTTGTTACTGCTGCTTTACTATTACTACTTCTCTCATATTACTGCTGCTTTCACATCACTCCTGTTACTAGTGCTTTTCAGGTGTGGCTAAACTGACAACTCAGCTGCTAAGACTTATAAGTATTTTTGGCTCTCCTTGTGTCGAATCAATAAATTTGGGTTTTACTTCCCTCGAAGAATGTTGCGATCCACTACACTTGTGGGTTATCAACGCTCAACTTATAGTCTTAAAGTTCTATATTGAAATATGCTTAACTAAGTATTTATACAGTTAAACTCTCTATTAGGATATTTCTAGAATAAGCTTTATATATCTCTACCATAAATAATTGCATATTTATAATGCAGTTACTCGAAACTAATTGATGAAGAAACTTATGCTACAAAATATAGTTTGAATCTAACACACAATGCAAATGTATTTGAACTATAAGCATTACGAATATATAAAAATAATGCTACAACGAACATTTAGCATTTTGCTATCTGGTTAACTGACGGGGAAACCACAAGTTAGAATCATGACAAAATTAGTCAAACACGGTACTTCTGTCAGAATATTACCTCCCATCACATGGGATAGCGCGGAGTCGATGAATTTGGAGGGTCTCGTGATCCTCCGCTTCTTTGAGCTTCTGCTGCACACCCAAGCGTTCAGCTGCAAGCTCTTTCTCCAGCTCCTGCACACGGGTTAAGCCTGTCGCCTTGTCACCTGCAAGCAGTGCAAAGATACAGTTAGCAAAAAGATTTCTCAAACAATTAGACAAAAGGCATGAGACTCTTACGTCCAGCTGCTCCACCTTGGCTCGCAGTTGATCGCGCTCCTGCTCCACCTGCAAATACGTTTCACCTGACTCAAGCAGAGTGCGGATAAACGACTGTACGGCAAAAGGATTCAGTACAATAACATACAAAAATACTCAGGTTTGAGCCCATGCCCAACTATGTCTAGTTGCGCATAGCCTCGGGGGTTACTCCCATCGGGAGCGCTGTCGCGCACCCGATAGAACTTGAAGAGTTCAGCATAGTACTTGCGTGGTTATAGCGTGAGGGCAGTGCACCACTCGAAGTGGAAGGCACGTCTTCCTGCGGCTTGGGATGAGACTCGCTGGAGAGGTCTGTTGAGCCTCTGACCGAATCGCCTCACCCAAAGGTGATACTGGCGTCGCTCCGGGAGCGATCGGTCGGAGGTCATCCTTGGGCAAACCATCCTCAATCGGGCTGCACAAAACAAAAACGTCAGTCGACAAAGGAAAACATACAGCAAAGCACAAAGCTTTGGCAAAAGTCTTCACCTGACATCTTCATCATCAGAGATCAGCAGGGTAGAATAATCAAAGTGCGCCTCGAACGAGGACGACTTGACGGGTGAAACCGTGCGCAATGGAGTCGCAGCCTTCAGCTCTTCCGCGACAGGTGAAGAGGAGCCCGAGTCTTCACCACGGGCAGTAGATGGGGGCAAGCTGTCTGCAGTCAACGCAGTCTTGTCTGCACGGCGCCGCTTAGGTGGAGGTAGCTCTTCCTCCTCCTCATGCTCAGATTCCTCCACCTCGTCAGTAGGGGTGCGAGCGGAGGCGAGTGAAATATCATCGAGAGAAGACTCGGCTAGTAAAACTTCTACCTCTTCAGTCTCCCCATCTTCGGGAAGTGGAGGCAGTCTCCTGATAACAACATGACCCTGCATGCAAAAATCACACTTGTCAGTTAAGAATCGTATATCACTTGAAAGTGCCAAGCTGAAGCAAAAGCGACCATACCGCAGGGAAAGGATGATCGCTGTCAAATGCATCGACTGGGCAGTCGAGAGGACAACTGTCATTTGCTGTCAGTTTGGTGATCGACCGAACTCGAGTCTCCACCTCCCTAGCTGACGGCAGAGCCTCTCCGACCACCAGACGTGTCGGGTCGTGCAAACCCTGGAACTCCCACATTGGGTGCGCCCGAACTCGCAACGGCTGCACGCCCCTCTTGATGAACGTAGCGATCAAATGAAGGCCGCTGACCTCGCGGCCCACCGTCTTCATAAGCTTAGCAATCTTGGCCACCAAAGGCTTCGCCTCGGCCTCTTCAGCGGCAGTGGTGTGGTGCAGCCACGCACGAGTCTGCTTCAGGGGCGCATGAGCGTTGAAGGCTGGCAACCCTTCCTACGTGGTACTAAAGTAGAACCACTTCTGCCTCCAGCTTTGCGCAGATTCGACTTGCTTAATGTCGAAGTACGCCACCTCCTTGCGGCTTGGATGTTGAACCCGCCGACAGCTTAAACGCCGCGCTTGCCGGCGTTCTTCCTCACAAAGAAGATCTTCTTCCAGAGACCCCAATGTGGGTGCACCCCCAAAAAACACTCACACAGCACAAAGAATACGGCAATGTGCATAATGGAGTTGGGCGTAAAATCGTGCGGCTGCACCTTGTACGCATACATCAATGCGTGCATGAACTCGTGAATAGGGAAGGAGAATCCCCTATTCACGAAATCGTGGAAGCATACGCGCTCGCCCTCTCTGGGTTGAGGGCTTACCTCCTCACCGGGAAGGCGTGTCGGCAGCAGCTCAATGGAAGGAATCCACCCATCCCGCCGATACCCATCCAGCTTCGATGCCTTCAAGGTGGACCTCATCCAGTCGCCAGCTTTCTTGTTCATCGACGCCGCCTCACCGCCGGTCGCGGTGGCCGCGCCCGCACCCGCGGCAGCGGCGGTGGTGGCCGAGGTAGCTTTCCTCTTCGACGGCTTGCCCATGGTGGTGGTGGCTATGGAAAGAGGGAGCACAAGGAACAGAGGAAGAAGAAGCAGCGGCGGCGGGGAGCAGATGGCAAGTGAAAAATCTTTTACATCGCTGCACCCCTTTTATTAACTGCGCCACAAATCTCCACCGTCCGCGCAAGATCGTGTGCCACGGTGCATATCCAGCCATACACGTGGTGATTGTGGAGAGCAACCGCCGCGGCCAGTCCGCCCACTGCGCACGGGAATCTAGGAGACCATCATCACGTCGCCGTGAAAAACCGCGCTTCAGTGGTCAAATCCAGTCCAAATGGCACCGTTCTTCGGTCAGCACTGCAAAACTGCGCCCACGTATGTCACGTCCCATCGGTCATATTGCGCACGCCACCGCCTGTCAGATGATGCCGTCGCCAATAGGTGCACGTCTGACGTCACCACAAGCATCTCCCTTAAAAAGCATTCGAGTCCTCTCGCGGCATAGCCGGTCACTCGACCGCCTCGTTGAGTTAGAGGGTGAAAATCAAAACTAAGGCATGGCCGGTCACTCGACCGCCTCGTTGAGTTCGAGGGTGAAAATCAAAACTAAGGCAAAACCGGTCGCTTGACCGCCTCGTTCATTTGGAGGGTGGAATTCAAAGTGAGCAAATATGGTCACTCGACCGTTCCATCGACTTAGTGTGCATAACTCCCATCGGGAGCGAATTAAAAAATTATCGAATATTGCACAAGTTTTAGAAAGTTGAGATCATCCTCAACTGCAAGCAATTAAGCATAATCTCGGGGGCTACTCCCATCGGGAGCGCTGTCGCGCACCCGATAAGAAAAAAGACACAAGGTTACTCAAAACAAGTAGTCGAAGATTCTTTCGACTTAGCTTCTTAACTCTATCACAAATTCCCGGGATTGCGTCCGCCGCATATGTACCTCGGATGCTGCACGCACAGTGTAAAGGTAAGACCCGCCGATCCGTCGAGTTGGGCCAAGGACCACTGCCAGCAGTGTAACCCCTGCAACCTTCCATGTCAACAGACATGAAGAAAATCCTAGCGGACGCGTTAGGTTGCAAAATTATGCGGCAGACCAGCTCTGTAAGACCTCCGCGGCATGAGTCGAATCTGACCAGCTTGTTCCAGGTTCAAGTCCGGGGACTCGAGCTTGAGGTAGGCTAGTAAGGTTTTGCCCAAAAGTGCAGTTAACTGGTCCCGATCCGTCGAGTGTACCAGGCCTACTATGCCAACATCCCTAGGCAGAACAAACAAAGCATTAGTCGATGAATTTCCGACTTAACATGTACATACGAGGCAATCTCGGCTCATAAATATACACAACAAAACAATATAATACTCACAACATACTTGATCTACCAGGGATACTGCAAAGTAAACAAAATATGACGTACATTACGGAGGAGTCCCTGCCCTATTCTTCGGGGCTAGTGACGGGGATGTACCCTTCGGGTGCTCCGCTATAAGGATACCTGGTGCATGTACGAGCTAAGGCCCATGGACTGGCCTCGACCAAAAGCCTACGAAGGTGGCCCAAGAAGATGACGTATACTCCAAGTTTAGTAAACCCTAAGTCGGTAGAAACCTACCTTACCTGTAAACCTAGTCGGTTGTGGATCCCCGATCTAGGGCAAGCAATACTCGAACCACCATAGCCCTTGCGAGATCATCATCTCGCCGGGACGCCATTGTACACCTCATACATCAATAACCAGACAAGCAGGAAGTATGGTGTTACCCTCTGGGGGCCTGAACCTGGGTAAAACCTCGCTTGTCAGCCGACGATACTACCAACACCACCACGTCTCTCCCCTCTAATCTTAATCCTAGGTATCGAACCATGGGTATTGATGAGTTAACCCCTCGTCAATAACTATGTCAAATAAGAATCAAAATGATAACTGTTAAGACTTAGCATGCTAGAATAAGTACAAGAGTTTAATATAAATGATAGCGGTTGTTCCGAAGCTGGAGTTGTCCCCACTTCCAAGGCTTAGCATGCTAAAATAATTCTATAACTCCCGCTTTAAGGAGCTAAAGCCGGCATACTAGGATTATTAACCTGGTGGAGGAGAGAAGATGTAGGGAGCTATCGGCATACTAGGAAAAACCCATTGTTCCAGGGAGCTACCGATGAGGCCGCCAACGATTTTATCGATGTTGATGAGATAATTAACCTGGCGGAGAGGAGAAGATGAAGGCAGCATGAGGATGGCGAGGAGGCGAGGAACGAAAAGCAAGCCAGTTAGTATGAAGGAAACTTGCAGTAGGTGCACGTGTGTATTTGTAGTTGTGAAGCTGTTTATGAAGTTATGATTTGCTTCCTAGTTTGTTTTGTTGATGAGTTGTCGACATTGTCTGAAGATGTACAACAAGCAAATTTACCCGAAACTTGTGATACGTCTCAAACATATCAATAATTTTTGGTTGTTCCATGCTTGTTTTATATCATTGATACGGGTTTTATTCTAGTTTAATATCATTTTAGTGCATTTTTTGGGACTAACCTATTAACAAGATGCCTAGTGCCAGTTCCTATTTTCTGCTGTCTTTTTGTGTCAAAAAAGTTATTAAGAAAATATTCTCAGAATGGCCTGAAAATTTACGTGGATTATTTATTCATCGAAACAAAGACGGAGTCCAAAGGCAGCTGCAGGGGGCCCCATAGCCTCCAGGCGGTAGCTTGGCGTGGCCTAGGGTGGGGCCACACCCAGAGGTCGCCTGGATCCCCTGGATACCGCCTCTCAGCATCTTCCCCGAAAATCCTAAAACACCCGAACATATTCCAGAAAGATATCCGAGGTTGCCGCCGTCACAAACCCTAGTTCGGGAGGGTTCTGAAGTTCTTCCCGGCATTCTGCCGGAGGGGATATCATCATCGGAGGGCTCTACACCATCATGCCTGCCTCCGGAGTGATGCATGAGTAGTTTATCATTGGACTACGGGTCTATAACAGTAGCTAGATGGTTGTCTCTTCTCCTTGTACCTTCATGTTTAGATCTTGTGAGCTGCCTATCATGATCAACATCATCTTTTATGTAATGCTACATGTTGTGTTTGCTGGGATCCGATGAATTGTGAAGTTATGATCAAGTTTGTTCATCTATTACATCTATGTTTTATTGAAGATCTTGCATCCTCTTCGATCCATGTGGTTACTTTGGCCAAGTAGTTGTTTGTATCTCCAGGAGGGAATATTTATTCTAGATAGTAGGTTCATCCCTCCTGTGAGTCTGGGCTCGAGTGACAGAAACGTCTAAGACCGAGGATGTGTTGTTGCTACTAGGGGTAAAACAATGGTTTTTATTTCGACGTGTTATATCCATTGCTTACATTATGCACTTTGCTTACTGTGATAATCTGTTACTTGCAACTTAATACTTTTGGGTGACAGGCTGGATAGCAATCGCAGGGTGGATTATTAGTAATAGATGCAGCTGGATAGCAGGCTATGTATCTTGTTGTAATGACCAATTAAATACTACAGTGAACTATAGTTTGTCATAATAGCATTGTCATGCCCTCACAAACTGTCAATTTCCTAGCTGTAATTTTTTTTGACCTATAAAGTGGTCGTATCCACCGCCCGAATAGATAGAAAGAGTTGACCCAGTTTATAAGGAAAATCGGGTCTAAAAACATACAAACTGTACAAAAGAATGACACAAACGAAGCGACCCGTCGCCCACACAACCCAAGTCGACAAACGCCACAACACACACCACCTGCTCTGGGGCCGCCGCCCCGGCGTAACAACCAGATCGACCTTCGCATTGACCGAAAGTGATCCAGTCATGGTCGACGAACCCTCTGCCCACGCTGTCTTCATCCAGGTTGCCACCAAAACCACCTGTTCCGGGGCCGCCACCTCGGTGTAGCAACCAGATCAACCTTCGCATTGCCCGAAGACGATCCAGTCGGGTCGACGAACCCGCTGCCCAAGCAGTCTTCATCCAGGTCGCCACCCAAACCCACACTAAAACAACGGTTCTACCTCATAGAACCGTCGTAGCATGGGAGATCGAGGCCGCCGCCTCGACGCACCACCATGAAAGGGCATGGCGCCCCCATGTATGGTTTTGGTAATTAATGACAATCCCTATGGTCTAATGGTTGCATTAAGTTATACTTGTAGTGTTTGTCCATAGACCATGCTTGAACTCCATTTGTTGGATTCAAGGTTGATGCCATGAATATATTGATATAATGAAGTATTTGGCATCAAGATCATCGAGGTGTCTGGTTATATACTTGATATGATCAAGAAGAAGAGTATGTGATGACCAAGTTGTTATTCGAGGAGTTATCCGATGATTGGTCATATGTGAGTTGAACATATCGCAAGTATGTCTTGAAGAAAAGAATTATGTGATCATTCATGGTTATCTTCAAGACATCATCTATTGAAAAGAGAAGAAAAGATACAAGGTTGATCAAGATTTGTTCAACACACAAAGCTACAGGATATACCAAGTGGGATCATGTATCTCTTGGTATGGTAAGCAATTATCCATATAGCTTTGTGAACTAACCCATGATATGTGTGTGGCATTTATATGTATGGTTAGGTATCTTTTCATGGGCTTGCATCAAATGAAGATTTCATATAGCCCATGAAGGACGACGTCAAGTGGTGATCGTCATCAAGCTTGAGTTGTGCAAGTTCAAGAGAAGTATCTCGAAGATATTATATGTTTGAAGCTTGCCACCCATTTGGAGATAATGGTCAAGTGAAGATGTGCCGATGAGAGGCTCTCCCATAGTGGAGTATGGGGGAGAAATATGTGGATCTTCACCAAGCGAAGCACAATCAAGAAAGATGGTCCACTTGAGAAGATCAAGATCGCCATCATCTAGTCAAGTGGAATGCGCAAGGCAAAGGTATGATCTTGATAGGGTTTCTATTTTACCGGTCTCATGTTGTTAGTCGGGGAGACCGGGTTATTGGATAGACACCGTACTATCAAGAGGGGCTCTCGACTAAAGCTTAAGCGTATCAGTTGGAGAGAGAGCTCAAACCTTTGCATACTTGGCATCATCATCTTTCTTGGTTCTTATTTGGTTTTTTCTCCTAGTTGGGTTTTGGTGCTTGTCGTGATCTTCATGACAAGCCCAAGTTCTTTGAAAACGGATTTTGGTTTGAAAACTTGTTGCGTTTTCGTGTTGGAAATATTATCGGTTTACCCGTGAGGAAACTTCCACACCTTCCCATGTGTGTCAACTTAACTCTATTTATGGTTCTTAATATTTCCACTTTCCAACAAAGTTTTGTATGCCTTCTCCTTGTCGTTACCTTTCCAACAAAATTGGTTTCACCTAATTTGGAATTCAAACGAGAAAGTTATTGAGTTTGCAGTTTTGCTGTTTCTGTCAAGATTTGCTCAAGCAGGGGAATCGGATTATCCGTCATAGCCGACTCGGATTATCCGATTCTCAAGATTGCTCGAATTCGGCTAAGGAATTTAAAAAACAATGCATACTGGAGTTTTTTCGGAATATCCGATCAAGGCTGATTCGGAATATCCGATTCTCAAGTTTTTTCTCGAAATCGGCTAAGGACTTCTTGCAGCCTGTTTTGTGGCGTACTGGAGTTTTTCGGAATATCCGATATAGGTATATCCGGATTATCCGTTTGTGCCGGATTATTCGATACTTTGTGTTTCGGACTATCCGATCCAGTCGGATTATCCGATCGTGACTCATGTCGGAATATCCGATGTTTCTGTCTGCAACGGCTCTTTTTCTAGGAGGGGTATAAATACCCCTCCACCACCTCCAGCCAGCAAGCTCTGCCCAGCACGAATTTGGCCTCCATTGTTGACCTTCTTGAGCTTGGCTATGTCTCTATCCCTCCATGATTCTTGTCTCCAATTAGAGGGAAAAGAGAGAGGAGATCTAGATCAATCATTCCACCAATCAATCTCTCCTCTAAGTGAGGGGAAGCCTTTAGATCTAGATCTTGGAGGGATTTGGTGTTCCTCTTTGTTCTTCCTCTCTTCTCCCCCCAATAGCATTAGTTGCTTTGGTGGGATTTGAGAGTGAAGGATTTTGAGCACTTCTTGTGTTCTTGCCCATTGCATCGGTTGCATCGGTTTGAGTTCTCCACGGTGATACGTGGAAATCGAAGTTGAGAAGCTTGTTACTCTTGGGTACTTGGGGTGCCCTAGAGCTTGTCCTCTTGGGTACTTGGAGTGCCCTAGATGGTCCTTGTTGATCTCGGAGTTTTGGTGGCTCGCGGGATAGTTGGGAGCCTCCAATTAAGTTGTGGAGTCGCGCCCCAACCTTGTGATTCTTGTGGCTTTGGGAGCCGTGGGAATTCGGTGAGAGCTTCCAATTAAGTTGTGGAGTGTGCCTCATCCTTGTACGGGTTCGGTGACCACCCTCAAGTGTCCCATAGTGGTTCATGGCACTCCGCATTGGTGGAGGCACGAAGGAGATTACGGTGTACCATTTGACGGCTATTCGGGGATCACTTTGTGACTCCGCACCGCTCCAACGGAGACTAGCTTCCATTGGGAAGTGAACTTCGGGATAAATCATCGTCTCCAAGTGCCTCGGTATTTCTATACCCGAGCTTCTTACTTATGCAATTTACCTTGTGATAGCCATCGAGCTTGAAGTAATATATCTTGCTATCACATAGTTGTATATCTTGTTTAGCATAAGTTGTTGGTGCACATAGATAACCTAGCTTGTTTAGGTTTTGTGCTTGATAAATTAAACGCTAGTTTTATTCCGCATTTATTCAAGCCTAAACCGTAAAGAATTTTAAATCGCCTATTCACCTCCCCTCTAGGCGACATCCGTGTCCTTTCACACCATCTTCCGGAGCCGCCGCCCCGACATCCACCGCCCACGACCACACGCCATTCTACACATCCGTCACCAAACCGTTGCACCGCGTTGGCCAAGGGCTCCAAAGCGGCGCCTCCAACAAGGTAGTGACGAGACCGTCACCGCCGCCCGCTCACGAAGGAGCAAAGGTTTTCACCCGGAGAACTTGGAACCACCACGCGTTAGACGAGGTCGAAAAGCTCCACGACGACGCAAACAAGAAAGGGAACGACGCCCGAGGCGCCGCCGTCGCCGGCACTGACCGAAGTCCATGCGAGATTTCGCCCGGAGTTCAACCCGACCGCAAAGCTTCGGGAGCAGCAGGATGGCATCCCGGCCATGTCGTCAACCACCGAGCTCCACCGCATACCGCAGCAGCCGCGGCACCACCTTCCACGGCCGCTGCCATAGCCTTGCCCGCTTCAGCTGCTCCGCCGGAGTAGCCGCCATTGTCCAGGGCCGCCGCCCCGGCTTCCACGCCGCCGGACGCCGGAGCACGGCGGCAGGAGAGGCCATCTCCTGCCTCCGCGCCGGAGTCTCCGCCACCTCTTCCTTGCAGCTCGTCCTGTCGCTGTCGCGCTGGATCCCGGCCTCCTGCCAGCGCCGGAGGACGCCCTGGCCGCCACACAGCACCACGCCGGCCGCACCCTGCCACCACACTAGCGCCGCACCCTACACACTTGTGCCGGCATCGATCTCCGCCAGGGAAGGAGAGCACATGTGTAGGAGAGCGGCGGGCAGGGGGACCGCAGCAGCCATTGCGCCGTCCGCGACCAGCGGCACGCCTCCATCGAGCCCCTGACGCGCGCAGAACCTCGGCCCTCCGAGCCCAGATCGGGCCCAGGAGGGCCCGCGAAGCCGCCGCCGCCGCACTGGCCCACGGAAGCGAGCGCCGCCGCCCTGCCTGGTTGCCGTCCGACGCACCTGTCCCGCCTCCACACCTCAGCAACGCGACACGCCCCGCAAGGTCGGGTCAGCGCGCCGCCACACCACCACCCGAGAAGAGCGACACGGGAGGCAGGGGGATTTTTTCCTCCTGTCAGCTGTAATTTGTTTACCCAAGATGTTTATTTATGTTTTGAAGAGATACCACTAGTGAACTATGGATCCCGGTCCATTCTTCACAGTATTTAAAACACCGTTTCCATTGGTTCCAAACATATTTTGCTCGTTGTTGTTTTTTTTGCATTTACAGTTGTTTCTACACTATACGTTTAATATATTTGATTCAACAGAGATTGACAACCTTCCTGTTTCGTTGGGGTAAATTAGTTTGTTTGTGTTGTGTGCAGGTCCAAGTTAGCATAGGTGCACTTCTCTGGCGCCTGGGTTAACACTGTGTTGAAGTCTCTCAAATCCTACTTGTTTTTAAGAGAAACTTGGTAAGTACTACGCTGTTTCACACCTTTCTCTTGGGTTCGTGTGTGATCCACGTCATCAACTTGTATCCCCCTTTCCTTCAATCCAAGCATGAATGTTGTTCGACAAGAGAGTAGATATATTTCAGAACTTCAAGAAGTATCCTTTGGATGGAGAGGGTAAAGATGCAACTCTCTTTTTCCCACATCTAGCCTCCTTCAACATGCAAAGACGTAGCAAGAGAAGAGCGGCAATGTCGCGGACCATGTAGGACGACAAATGTGTCACAATTCCCGCAAGACGAGAAACCAACCTAGGCAACAAACATGAAATACATGGACAACAAAAACAAAGAAACACGCGATTACAGATAGAATGAGAAAATCTTATCGAGTCATACACCCAGAATCTTTACAACGTGCCGTTCATTGGTATAGAAGGAACACCAAACACAATAGCAGTGCAGCAAAACACCCATTCATGAGAAGGAGACATGGTCGGAGAGAAGCATATATCTAGCGGGGACGATGTCCATGCACCTGGCCAATATGATCGATATATCGAGACAGGGGAGGGGTCGTGTTACGTGTTGGGCCGTCGGGTTGATTCGAAAGTTCTGGTATGAAAAAATCAAAATATCTGGATTGATTGGACATGCGCATTAATTTGTACAGTACACGCAAGCAAGGGAGAAAATCAAAATGTGACACGAGAGGCACATGTGGAGGAAGAGGAGGCTTCTAGTTCTAGCGGGTGGAGTGAAATTAAAATGATTGGAGGCCAGTAGAAAACAAGAATTCCTTGGAGCCTAGCAGCTTGCATCGTCGACATGACATACCATAGCACAGGGACGGACGGACGGTCAGGGAGAAAGAAAGACATGGTTTTTCCATTGTCCATGTGTTAAAAAACGTTTCTTTGGTGCCACCTCCGGCTCCTCCGTGGCCTCACCGGATTGGGAGATACCTTGCCTCTGGCTCCCTTCTTCTTCCTCCTCCCCGAGCACAGTTGTTGGGGGACTAGTAAAACTTCAGTCCAGAGTCCAGACACACCACCGCCAAGGCCAACCAAGGACGGTCCGGCGTAGGCGTCGGGGGCCAAAGTAACGCAAAGATGCCGCCCCCGCGGCGCACGACCTCCGGCGGCGGCACCACCTCCGTCGCACCCTTACCCCCGGCCCGCAAGGTCCCGCTGCGCTCCTCCTCCGGGCGGCCTCCGTCGCCTGCGGCGTCCAATTCGGGTGGGCGCTGCAGCTCTCGCTGCTGACGCCGTACGTGCAAGAGCTCGGCATCCCGCACGCCTTCGCCAGCCTCGTCTGGCTGTGCGGCCCGCTGTCGGGGCTCCTGGTGCAGCCGCTCGTGGGCCACCTCTCCGACCGCATCGCCCCCGCCGACTCCCCGCTCGGCCGCCGCAGGCCCTTCATCGCCGCGGGGGCCGCCTCCATCGCCATCTCCGTTCTTACGGTGGGCTTCTCCGCGGATTTGGGGAGGCTGTTCGGGGATAACATCAGGCCTGGGTCGACCAGGTTCGGCGCCATCATCGTCTACCTCATCGGGTTCTGGCTCCTCGACGTCGGCAACAACGCCACCCAGGGACCCTGCAGAGCCTTCCTCGCCGACCTCACCGGTAAATTCAGTTGCTTCCCCATCGAAATTCAGTTCCTTCCTCGCTGAATTGCTTGCTTCTATGCTGATAACATTGCTTCCTCGATCGATTGCAACCGCTCCTTAGCTCCCAATTTTACTAGTTTATATCATTATTACCTCCAGCAAGCAAGCAATCAAAGGGGAAAGTGTAGAGGATCTGCGCCAGTAACATTGTTTCCCAGATCGATTGAAAACCGCTTCTTAGCTCCCAATTTCACTGATCTATTATTAACTCCAGCAAGCAAGCAAAGGGAAAGTGATTAGATTTAGATAGATTGATAATTTGGGATTCGTGATAGATTTTGCTACACGACGAGGGTTGAGCCGCAAAACAATAATCCTAGTTTATTTCTAGCCTCACTAGAGTGAATGTGTGGCCACCGCATCGCATGCACAACAAGGAAGCAACAATCTGAAGGTGTCGCTTTCCCCTTTGGGCGAGGAAAGATTCTACCTCCGATGTTGATGTTGGTCGGATCTCGATTTTCTTTCGTCTAATTATTGCCAGCTGCCCCCATACAGTATGTTTCTAGCAGCAATGGGGAGTAGACAAACCAAATATAACGACGTGGCACTCCATCACAGCGATGCAATCTTTGAATAAT
The DNA here is from genome assembly GCA_947311845.1 of Poa pratensis. Lineage (NCBI taxonomy): Eukaryota > Viridiplantae > Streptophyta > Magnoliopsida > Poales > Poaceae > Poa > Poa pratensis. The sequence continues at coordinate 29,056,153 of CAMZMU010000121.1, forward strand.
CCCAACCACGGTTGGGTTGGTACAAATGTCGCTACCAGATCCTGTCCTTTCCCTAAGCTACCACTTCATTTATTTATTTTAGTATGTGGGATTGATCATGAAATGTGATGTGGGGGAAGCTCATTTAATTTATCTAATAGTTAATTTGTGTGGGATTGATCATGAAATGTGATGTGGGGGAAGCTCAGTTCAAGGGATGATCGCTTTCCGATCGAGCTAGGCCTAGGAGATATTTAAGCATCACGGCCTAGATGTTGCGAATCATAGGAGGCAGACATCTTTTTGTTTTGCCAGCAGCCAGGTAGTATTCCTCGAGGGCCCCTGCTTGCTTGGTAATAATTGCTAATGTTGTGTGGCTGTGGTCTCCCGATCTGCCTTCTGCTCCATCATCAGGTGTGAATCTAATGCCACACAGTACAGCAATGAGATGTGCTTCCTGTCTCAACACAAGTTTTTGTGTATCTCTGAAACCATTGTTACTAGCTGCTGTAATTCTGTGTTGTAGCCTTGTAGGCAAGCGAGCTCGGTGACACAATAATCTCCATTACCCAAATGCATGCCATTATTTGTACTCATCTGACATGGGGTATCTGCTAGTAGGTCCATTTCTCGATGATAAACACAAATGTTAAATTGCTGTTGTAACAGCATCGACATAGTTTTTGTTCTAATGCAGTACATGTCAGCATCCCGCAAGCACCTCGAACCTAACTCATTTCCAACTCACCGACCATTTCTGTTGCAGAGAATGACCCGAGGAGGACTCGGATCGCGAACGCCTACTTCTCGCTCTTCATGGCCCTAGGGAACATACTCGGGTACGCCACCGGAGCGTACAGTGGCTGGTACAAGATATTCCCCTTCACCGTCACCGAGTCCTGCGGCGTCAGCTGCGCCAACCTCAAGTCCGCGTTCCTGCTCGACATCATCATCCTGGCGATCACGACATACATTAGTGTAGCAACGGTGCAAGACAACCCAACGTTTGGGACCGATGAAGCAGCACCTCCAAGCAGCCACGAAGAGGAGGCTTTCCTCTTTGAGCTTTTCGGGTCGTTCAAGTATTTCACGCTGCCGTCTGGATGGTCTTGATCGTCACTTCACTCACTTGGATCGGGTGGTTCCCGTTCATCCTCTTCGACACCGACTGGATGGGTCGGGAGATCTACCGGGGAAGCCCGGAGATCGTCACCGACACACAGAAGTACCATGATGGTGTGAGGATGGGTTCCTTTGGTCTGATGCTCAACTCCGTCCTTCTTGGGATCACGTCGATCGTGATGGAGAAGATGTGCAGGAAGTGGGGAGCTGGGCTCGTATGGGGTGTTTCCAATATTATCATGGCTCTCTGCTTCGTGGCGATGCTCATTATAACTTATGTGGCGAAGAACATGGATTACGGACCTAGCGGAGATCCTCCGACTGGCATCGTCGTCGCTTCCATTATAGTTTTCACGATTCTAGGAGCACCCCTGTCGGTCAGTATTATTTCACCACTATGGTTTTGCTTCCAGTTTGCTCTCTTGTTGTACACCTGTGTGTTGATTCGTGTTTTTTTGGCTATTGCAGTCACGTACAGTATACCATACGCGATGGCTTCAAGTCGTGTTGAGAATCTTGGGCTTGGCCAAGGTAATTTGCTTTTGAGTGAACTATTAAACTGGTATGTATCATCCTGGATTTGTGTTCTTATATAGCCGCTTTTTCCCCCCACAGGTCTAGCGATGGGCATCCTCAATTTGTCCATTGTCATACCGCAGGTATTTACTTCTTCTTTTTTATGTTTTCTTTTGAGCATGGTTCGTTTATATGGATATTTTGTACGGACCACCAAGGAAGCAAACACGATGATATATGTCCAAAGTCACACGTAACAACTAACCTTAGACATGGTAAAGAAAGGTGATGAACTACTTTATACGAAGTGCTTCTGACACCCAATCAATTCGATCTAGTAGCTAGTTGACCCGTCTGAATTGTAGAGCAAAAGTTAAAACTAATTCTTGTAGCAGCCCAATCTATTGACCAGATAAGACCAACATGATAGGTAAACATTCTTAACCTACACTGTATCATTGCCTTGAATTAATCCAACTCGTGGCCATGACATTGATCTGCATAGTCACGTGCTTACTTGCATTACAAAGGTTTATTGTGTTGACGGATTGCACACAAGGCCTTCCCATCGAAAAGAAACCCAAGCAAAACATTATTTGCAAAAATGTCCAGATTCAGGCACGTCTTTTTAAAGTGATGCAATGCACAAAATAGATGATGGTTGGAGGCTTGGAGCTATTTTTTTTGTTGGGTTTCTGCTATAACTAGAAGTGCAATTGAATCTATGCATTGGATACAAGTACCGCTTCCAGGTTTCTCGTATTCGGTATTGAAACATGCACCCATAGCTTCAGATTATGTTATCACTGCTGGTATATCATTCGTTCAAAGTTGAGACTAACTTATTGAAAACTATGGTCATCTCCTGATCCTTGGAATGGTTGCTAGTAGGATAATGTAAGGCAGAAACTTGTTAGCTCAGGAAACCAAACCCTTGAACATTTTGCACTGAACTATGGTCATCTCCTGATCCTTCGAATGGTTGCTAGTAGGATAATGTAGGCAGAAACTTGTTGGCTCAGGAAACCAAACCCTTGAACATTTTGCACTGAAAACCATGGAAAATAGAAATATGCCAAGCCAAGTGGTCAATACATGAGAACTGAGCTCTAGCTCAGTGGCAGGAGTTCAAGTTGCTGAACCCGCCCACCGGCGTTCGAGTCCAGCCCTGCGCGGATTCCGCTGGGTTTTATCCGCGTTAATTCGTGGAAGATACAACGTGTCTCTAGCTGTGGCAGCCTTGATAAGTCCTCAAATTTGTTGATTCTGTACCTAAATTTGTACTGAATATTCGTGAGCTGCTGCATCTGAGCCGTGACCTCCTGCAGATCATCGTGTCGCTGGGCAGCGGGCCATGGGACGCGCTGTTTGGCGGAGGGAACGCGCCGTCCTTCTTCGTGGCGGCCGGCGCGTCCTTCATCGGCGGGCTGGTGGCCATCCTGGGGCTCCCCCGAGCTCGCATCGCGCCAAAGAAGAGAAGCCAGCGATGATGATTCAGAGTACATCAGTCTGTACATCCTCCTCAAGTTAAGTTGCAACCATTCTTTGCACTCGTTGTTCCAAGACACACACCGGGGACGCTACTACAGTACACTACATTAGGCACTGGGGATCTGTCTGTATATCATCATCATGCCGAAAGAGCTAGCTCTGAAATCGGTCTCGTTTTTTTCGCGTCTCGAACATGGTTGTATCTTGTTGTTGTTGTCGTCGTATGTCAGATGTTGATTGTTGTTTTGTCGGAGATGGTCGGTCAATGAATGAATAAATTCGCAGGTTTTTTTTACTTGATGTTCTGCTCTTGATTTGACTAAATGCAAGCTATTACCAGGCAAAATGCTGTACAATGATTATTATTATAATGCAAACATCACCAGCGCGCCTTGTGAATTGAAGAGCAATCTCAAAATGTGTTTTCTCGTTGTCTTTGAAGCAAGTACAGGTTCCCTCCGAGAAGGCGAGAACTACTCGAATGCAGATTAATAATGTAGTACTGTATGTTTTTTGTACTTGTATTTGGTTCATCTTTGTAGTCATGAAGAGAGTCGATGCTTTCTTTGTAGTCATATGCATTTCAAAATCGACATCAACAAGCTCTAGAAAACTAATAAATTAAGCATAGAAATTATTACTAGATAGATACATTACATCAGGAGGATTAGGCATAAAACAAAGTAAGTTGCCAATCATAACTCCTGAGAGGGTCTAGGCAAACAACTCCACCCCTTGTTGAATCTTAGTTCATAATACATGTATACATTTCCAAGAAGAATATACCACATGTAATCTTATACTAGTGGAATTTCGTGCGGCGTCACGCCGCACCTCTTTTGAATGTTTTTATTGGCAGCGTATGTTGTTGTTGATTGTTTTAACTGGCAGTGTATGTTGTTGGTGGTACTGTATCGCATATCAGGTTTCACTGCTGGGCTTAGCCAGACGGCGCTAATGCGTTGATGATGTTGCATTACAGAGAAGATGGGACTCTAATTTATACTACTGCTGACTGATAGAGCTGAATATATGCTAGGCTACATATTGCACTAAGTTGAACGTACCACCACCGATTTGATTCTACTGCTTCATCTCCATTAGTTAGGTCCGTCATTCTCTTCCTCGCCGGAGGAGAGGATTATATCGAACTCCTTCTTTGACACCGGATCGAAGAGCAAGGATAGGCCCTTTTAATGAAGGGGTCTTGTGGCTTTGGTGTATTGTACAACAATATATAGCCCGGGGTACCTATGATGGCTGATTCAATATGCAATTCAGAAGATTAGAAAGATCACTAAGCTAGTAATTGTTGTGGCTCATTTCTGTCTCTACTCAGAATTACAAATGGCTTACATGAAAAGGAAAGCAGAGGTTGGTGTGACTCATTTCTGACCACACTCAAAGTTCCAAATGACTTACATTAAAAGGAAAGAAGAGGCCTGAGTATATGTACCATATAGCAATATATTTTTAATAATATTGTCACAAAAGCAAATAGCTAGAAATAGAAAAGAATGGTTGAGGCAATGTGCAGGTTATGAAGGTAGGAATGCCACTGGACAAATTGGTATAATAGTTGTTTGTTCATGACATTAAAAGGTGAACTGTTGTTGGTAACTTGATACAATGTTTTTTTTGCAAAAAACTTGATACAATGTTTAGAACTGTTCTTCCTTAAAAAAAATGTGGAGCATTGTTTTTTTTTTTTTTTTTGAAGGAAGTTCGTGTACAAGATCAAACACAGAGAGCACAAACACACACGAAGAGGAGGAAGAAACAGCACACAGACGACGACCGCGGATCCACCAAGCAGCGCCGTCCCTCCGAGCACCAGCAGCACGCCACCGGGAAGGAGGAAGACGAACTCACCTCACGCCACAGCAACCGCCTCGACCAACCTTGTTGAGATGCCGCAGAAGCCATCTGGCGCAGGCACCAGAATCTGAGCTTTGGAGGAGTATCGGCCTCGAGGCGCCGCCGGAACCACCCATCTTCCACAACGCCGTCCACGACCACCGACGATGGCGAGCTTCCAACCTGCAAACTTCCACGGATCTTGAGCAAAAGCAAGGCCAAGCACCGAAGTGAAGGCCACCGAAGCCCCAGACAAGAGGTGGCGCCGCCATCACGGCCACCAGCTCGGGGAAGGGCACACCGCAGCTCCGGGGAGCAGCGAACGCGCCCAAGACGGCAGATCCGACCCCGGCCTCCACCGGAGCACCAGGGATAGAGGGGAGGAACGCCGCCGCAAAACGCCTCTCCGACCACGCCGCCCACTCCTCAGCGCCGCCGGCAGGCACCCTACACCAACCTAGATATGTACACGCGCGGGATCCGTCGATCCCCCGACCTCCCGCCGCCGGAGCGGCCGCGGAGGCGAGAGATCGAACGGATCGCCGGCGGCGATCTGGCTCGCACGGGGGTCGCCCAAAAATCGTCTCCTAGACACTGTAGATGGGGAATAGGAGGGGGGTCGGGTGCGAATGCTTCTTTTTAAATGTGGAGCATTGTTCTACTCTGTATTCAAATTTATCATGTTCATTTAAAGGCTTGAGCTATGTTCTGCAGGGGAGGAGTAAAGTTTCATTGTTGCAAGAAAAATATGTTACTTCTGTGTCTATCAAGACAATGAAGTAAGAAGAGTTTAAGCGTAAAAACTCACATGATCCAACTGTAGGCAGCAGGTTTTCAGGAACTCATTGATGATTACAGACTAAAAACGAAGCCTCTCCCTAATCTTTGTTCCCTCTGAGCTGGAAAGCAAACATATTAAGATTACACGTAGAAGACCTCAGTTTTACCTGTAGTACCAAGTAGCAAGCTTCAATTTTACCTGTAGTACCAAGTAGCAAGCAGCAAGCGGCAAGCACATGAGCCCACTGCTTGTATAATGACAACGGGTAAACCGACAGTGTTCTTGACAATGATTGCATCAGCCTACATGAGGTAAAAAAAGAATTGCTTCACATTTTATGAATAATAAACTAACAAAGGGAAGACATGTTCAGCATATACTCCCTGCCAAACAGTACACATGGAAAACCGGGAGAAGTTCTATTTTAGCTCACAGAAGCATAGAGCTTCCAATATCTCATCGTTACTGACCGAGGAATTATATGCTTCGTTGATTGAATATAGAAGGGAAGATTATGATCTGTAATTAAGAAAGAGAATAAGGATATTATTGACCATGGGAGTTCAAGTAGTACATGAATCTAGATTTGGAACACGTTGGGTTTTGCCGTGTCGGTGCTTCGTAGATGAGAAGTATACATACTTGGAAGAGGTGGAGTACTTTAGCTCGTTGAACTCATGGCAGGGCATTAGCTCTAGACAATTAACTCCAATATACCTGCAGAGCGAGTATTCCAATATCAAATTAACACCATATGTCCTGAAACTCATAACAGACTTGAGTGAAAATGGTTGGTACTGGAATATGAACTCTGAAGCCAAAATCATGTAATGCTTGGGGTTTGGCCCTTTTAGCTACACAGTTACTATAATCCAACTGTTTCATAGCTAACAAATTCTACCTTATTGGGCAGCCTTAATCGTAGTAGTTAACATACATAACAGTTTTATCCACAAACAAAAGGTAAAATGGTTGTGCAGGAAGAGAACAAACGTCCAAACAAACGGAGGAAAAGAAGGACCTTGCAGTGGGCAGCAGCCCTTTGGAATGTGAAGCCTGAGCTTGAACCTTTTGCACTGTGGAGTACCTGTGCTGCCTGCAACGCAAGGGGAGATGGTGAGGTTGAGGATTCGAAGCAAGCAAGCAACATGGATGAACGAAAAATGTGCAGTACGTGGCCGGCCGGCCGGCGTCCAGCTGCAGGTCCGTGGGAAGGAAGGACGGCCGGCGTTTCCTTGGTCAGCATGTAGCAGTAGCTGGACCAAGATTTGGTGGTGGTGGAGAGATGAGACGGTGGGAGAGGGAGCACGTACGTACATAGCAGGTGGTCGACGGAGGCGTGGTGGAGTTGATCCGTGAGCAGTCCCTCCTCCGTTCCTCCCGTCGCGCCGCCGCCTTGTGCTGCCAAGAATGAATCAACAGGGGAAAAGAAAGAATCGAATGTTAGAAAAGAAAAGAAGGGCGCCTTGTGCAAAGATTCAATCCAAGAGGGATGAGGAGACACGGACCTCGCAGCAGGAGCAGGTCGGACTCGGAGTTGTTCTGGGGTCCGGCAGTAGCATCAGGTCGGGGAGGACGCCGGCCAGCAGCAGGAAATCATCCGTTCCTCCCGCCGGCACGTAGCTGAGCTGCGCCGTCGTGGGCTTCCCGGCGCTGTCGCGCCGCCGCCTTGTGATGCCAGAAGGAGCACGCGAGGCCTCGCCGGATAGAGGCACGAGCGAGCGCGAGCATGGCGCGGTTGGCGGCGGATCTAGATCGGGCTCGGGCTGGGAGAAGAAAGGGATTTTCCTCCCGCCGGCACGTAGCTGAGCTGCGCCGTCGTGGGCTTCCCGGCGCTGTCGCGCCGCCGCCTTGTGATGCCAGAAGGAGCACGCGAGGCCTCGCCGGATAGAGGCACGAGCGAGCGCGAGCATGGCGCGGTTGGTGGCGGATCTAGATCGGGCTCGGGCTGGGAGAAGAAAGGGATTTTCGTCGTGAGGATCTTGCCGGCGGCGAGACGATCTTGGACTCGGTGACGCCACCCCGGATCCGCCGGAGCTGCGGCCTGCCCTGCGCGGGCGCGAACGGCACACTCTCAGCCCGTCGCCCTCTGCAAGTCTGCAACCGGCGTGGAAGAGGGGTGGAGGGATCGATGTGGAGCATGAGGGATCGTGGCGAGCATGTCTCCGCCGCGCGGAAGAAAGAGAAGAGGGAGGGGGATGTGTGACGTTTTTGCAGAAAAGTCCTTCAGTTTTCGGAAAATTACAAATAGGTACCTCTACGGGGTACTGTTCAACACTGTAGCTACTGTTCCTCAGAACAGTAGCAGGTGCGCGGAGAGGCCGCGATTTGGCTCGTCTTTAAATATAGTAGTATATAATAATAATTGTTTCTTATTCTTTCGCAATACACACCAGGCACACAACAAACCCAAAATTGTTTCCATCTCACAGGGAAACATTAAAGCTACCTCTCACAATTAATCCTTGGCAAGCAAACCCTCATCAGTTGAACCAGGAAACAGCAGCAGTCGCCGTCGTCGGTCTTGCCACCAACAAACCTACACAATTCAGGGAATGCCCAATAATTATGATACCACCGATTACTAGAAGCGAGTACAAATGCTTGGGTCGCTGTTTTTTTTTTTTTTTTGATAAAGGTCATTTTGTTACTTAAGATTTTACGCATTACACTCCGCCTCTGCATAACTATACGTAATTAGAAGTAACCAAGTAGGTTTAGGACGAAACCTATAATCGATTACTGATCCAATTTATATACTAGACATTTATATTTACGTATATATTTTAAATCGGAATTTCTTGAGATTTCAACATGTGGTTTCAAGCTTTTTATTTAAAAAATGGTTCCAATAGCACTTCTCGAGGTTCTACGTTGCTTTCCTTCTATTCATTTCGTGGTCGACATCAAATGATTATAATGCAAGTGCAAGTTTCTTTTGAGGACTACTGGAATGCAGATTAATAATCTAGGATTGTTTGAAATATAACACCCAACATGAGATCCCTGCTTGGTTCAATGAATGGCAAGGAAATCATCAGCCAACTCACTCCGTATAATTTTTTTCAAAAACATATATGCATTTCATAGCCGACATCAAGGCGAATGGATATTCCTTCATTGAAGCCAAGCATAGAATTTAATACTACAACTAGATACATTACATCAGGATTCGCCATCAAACAAAAACACCTACAAAGTATTAGTAAGTTGGCTGGGGCAGCTGATCAGTCAATGAGAGAATGAAATTTACATCAATGGGACGGATGGATGGATGAGTGATTGGTGTTGGTCAGCAACAGACAGACGACATCAAGGTTGGATACAGAACACCCCCTATACTAGGACAGCTCCACAGTCCCGGCACACTATGCCACAGTCCGCCCGTAGCAAATCCCAGCAAGGTACAGGTTCTTGGCCCATTTGTCCTGCAACATCAACAAACATCGGAAAAACTAAGTAAGAACCTCCGAACTCCCTGACAGCAACGAACTCATCAGGGTTTGCTCGACGTACCTTGACGTGCGCACTGGGGAACTGCGACGTCCGCAGCGTCTCCTGCGTCTCGTCCCTCGGCCGCCGCCGCGGCATGCTCAGGATCAGAGCCGACTGGTCCATCGTGCCTGCCACCGCGGTGATCCGGTACCCGTTGTCCCACCGCCTGTGTACGCCCTCACTCGGGTACAAAAAGTCCAGCTCCACCACCTGCCAGTGCCAGGGTTACGTACCACAATGTTACACTCCCAGACAGGACATCTTCGGAATTTTAGCATTTTGGTGGGGAACAAACATCTGACCTGGTCGGAGAACCCAGCGTTACGTGACATGACTATGGCCCACCGGCTGCCCGATGTCGCCATCGATGTCACGTAGAAGCCTTCCTTCCATTTCTTGTTTATCCATTTGAACGGGAAAGAATCACTCACTTTGTAGGACTGCTGCGTGTATGGTGTGCCTGCCAATCATCGGATACCATATCAGAGGACCACCACAGCAATTGTATACTCACTACAAGAAACATGCTTACATGCTATATCCCAGCAAATGAGACGGCTAGCTAGCAAACAAAAAGGAAATAATACTAGGAGTATGTAACAAAAATACCTTTGGACATTACTACAAGAGAGCTTCCATTGTTGGAGCCAGCAACGGAGCTAATGTAGAAATTCTTCTCCCACTGCTCCATGATCCAGTCCTGCTTTTTAACGGCAAAAATGAGGGGCGAGCAAAGAGCGTAAACTATTACATGAGGAACAACAGATGGGATGTTTTATACCTTGTGGAGGAAATGTGGAGACATTTCATGCACTTGATCCGTGAAGCCAGTTCCAGCATCCATTATGACTGCCCAAAGATCAACGCATGACGATATCGAACTTATCAGCAGACCGTCCTCATTCCCTTTCTCCACGTGTTGTTCCAGCCTTACGTGAGACACATTATAGTGGTACCTAACAAAGGGGGAAACTTAGTCAGCCTGTACACAAATAAACTACATACGACGGATGATCATGCATCAATGAAGCAAAACACTATAGATTGCCAGCATATTTCGGTACAGGATGTGAACATGATAAACTGAAAAGGCATGTGAGACGTGGGTTGCTCTACAATTGTAATAAGGGCACCTTGTAATAATAGGGGTGAACCTTCGAAGCTGAACTTGAACCAATAGATAGATGTCAAACAAATTATGCTAAGATGATTCTTTGGGTTTCACTAAAACAAAGTAACAAGCACACCCTCCAATCTGTGCATCATGTAGCGAAAAGTATAGAATCATATATAGGAAAGTTCGCTTCAGAATCAGCACTGTACCTTTGTTTCATAGGTGACCGAGAATTATATACTGAAATCCATTGTGTCGCCGGAACACCTAGGCGGATCTTTTTTGCACTGCCATCATCATCATCATTACCTAGCCTAGCACGCTTCTGCCCTACCTGCAGGAGAATTTGCCCATAAGAAAGAATATACAAACGCATGCAACTAAACTGTTTTCAGGTTCATTTCATAACTCTAAAACTTGTGCAATGCCCTAAAACGAACCTTTTGCGCTCCATCAGTATTGATTGGTCTGATGGAAGGGTTAGGTCCAATTAAACTATCAAACAAGGAAATCAACTTGGAGTAGTTTGGTTCCTCATCAAACTTCATGTTCACTACAGTCTCAAGAAACTGCTTGAAAGGCTGAGGACAGATACCGCAAAGGGTCTCAGGTGAGGTGCTCATCTTTCTCTTGCAGACCAGAAACGATTTGTTATCACCCTACAAACGCACACAAATACAACCACAAATATAAAACAAGCATGCTACAAAAGTGAAGATGAATGGACAAAATCCAGATTAGGCAATATGATACCTGATATCCTTGCCACGGCAACCTGCCTCGATGAAGAAATACTAGTGTATAAGCCAATGATTCCAAGTCATCTCTCCTGCTTGCAGTTCTTCCTAAATGCGCATGGGCACTTGCGTATCTGACTGTTCCTCTAGATTACAAATGCTAGATTCAGAATATTTGCAGATATATGACTAAAAGGTTGTACTGAGCTGACAAGTTCAAAAGATAAAACAGACCTGAAGGCATCCGGACGTTGATCATACTCAACATGCTGTCCAGTAGCAGTATCCTTCCACTTTGTTGCTGCCAAATGAAAAATATTAGAAGAACAAAACAAAAGCAATATGGGAACACACTGAAGGTCTAAAGCAGTAAAGAAATTATCAAGTTGGAATAATCTAAACTACCGCATTTTAGCAACATTGCTCTGCCAGAATAATAGGCACTTTCACCTCTGCAGCATAAAGCCGTAAACAAACAACAGTCTGATAAAAGAGGTTTGCTTAATTGCTTACCTAATCCAAGATCTACAAGAAAAAGTTTCTTTTCTTGAGGAGTCCCAGGCTGACCGAGAAGGAAGTTCTCAGGTTTTACATCTCCATGTACATATCTGAAAGAAAAATACAGAAGCATCGTGAGAAAAAGAGAAAAAAATGTCTAATGCATTAAACATAGGTAAACTTCAAATGCCTCCTTACCCTTTAGAATGCATGCTTTCCAGGATAGAAATGGACTCCACAGCAATGCAGGCTACCATTTCCGATGACATGCTAAAAGTTTTTGACACAAGTTAGATAACCAGGAAGTAACAGGTTACAGTGCATGTTGCTTGATTATACATCTTCATGTAAACATAGTTTTGCTCTACCAGAAAAGAAGCAATCTCAAATGTAAGCATAAGTGCAGGATTAAAAAAATCTATGACTGAGTGTGGAAAGAAATAGCAGACATGGCCCTTCAAGTAAGACCGCACATGTGTAAACTACAAACCAGTTTTTTTCTCACAAGCTACAGCAAAACCAACTGTTATATCTCTGAAAAATACAGTATATCAAGCAAGTGCATATTCATGACATCGTGGCTGTATGTTTGAAAAGTGCGGCTTCCTAGAGAAGCAGCCGCTATGAAAACAGTTCGAGTGATTACAGCCAGAAATGTTGGAGTTAGCTATGTGGGAAGGTGTTCTCTGTATGCTGCATAAGCTTCTCTTTCTTGTATTACATAGTGCCATATATATAGGATACAAGGTTGGTCACTACAGACCTTCTACAAGTTTCTACAGCTAGGTTTCTACAGCTAGCCTTCTAGAGTTTTCTACTGTTAACCAGGATGACAAAGCTCTACAGCCTTCTATAGCTCTCTACTCTAGCTTACTGCCTAAGGCTATGTAAGAATAGTACTACTAGAACATACTAGATATATCCTAAGCAAGGATTACTCTCACAATTCTCCCCCTAATCCTTGCTCTTCAAGCTTGACTTGATCTGGACCATCCCAATTCGAGCACGCAGCTCCTGAAACTTCACTCGCCCCAAAGATTTTGTAAAATGTCAGCGAGCTGATCTGATGTACTGATGAAGCTGGTGCTGATGCTTCCGTCTTCCAAGCAGTCTCTGATGAAGTGATACCGAATATCGATATGTTTGCTGCGCTCGTGGAAGACTGGGTTTTTGGCTAACGCTATGGCAGACTTGCTGTCCACCTTTAGCTCAACGGTTTCAGCTTTTCTTCCTTGAAGTTCTCCAAGTAGTCGAGCCAGCCAAATTCCCTGATTTGCTGCAGTTGTGGCTGCTACATATTCTGCTTCACAGGAAGACTGAGCAACCACCCTCTGCTTGAGAGATTGCCAACTTACCAAGCAGTTACCGAGGAAGAACAGTGTGCCACTTGTGCTCTTCCTGGTGTCAATGTCGCCAGCGAGGTCACTATCACTATAACCAATCAGACGTACCTCCTTTGTCTTCCGCCTGTAGTGAAGACCGTAGTTGATCGTGCCAGCGACGTAGCGTAGGATTCTCTTCACAGCCATCATGTGCTCCTCCGTGGGTCGTTCCATGAATCGACTGACGAACCCAACAGCAAAGGCCAGGTCTGGCCTGGTGTGGACGAGATAGCGGAGGCTGCCAACGATCCGCCGGTACTCTGTAGCGTCCACCTCTTTGCTGTACTTTCACGGCTCAGCCTGAGCCGCTCCTCCATTGGAGTGTGTGCAGAATTGCAACCTTCCATTCCTCCCAGCTGAAGGATGCGCGAGGCATAGTGTGCCTGACATAGGCTGATGCCATCGGCGTGCTGTTGGACTTCGATCCAAGATAGAAAGACAATAATCCAAGGTCGCTCATCTCGAATTTTGTCTTCATCTCGTCCTTGAAGCTCTCCACTGCTCCCTTGGATGAACCTGTGATGATCAGATCATCCACATATACTCCAATGAGCAGGATTACCTCGCTGGTGGTGCGCCGGTATATTGCATGCTCGTGCTCGCTCTGTTTGAAGCCCATTTCTTTGAGCGTGCAATCAAGCTTCGCGTTCCATGCTCGCGGTGCCTGTCGCAGGCCATAGAGGGCCTTGCGTAGCCGCAGTACCTTTCCTTCTTCTCCTTGGATGACGAAACCGGGTGGCTGCTTGACATAAACTTCCTCCTTCAGTTCTCCATTGAGAAAAGCTGATTTTACGTCCATGTGGTGGACGGGCCACCCCTCCTGGGCAGCCAGAGCAAGTAGCAGCCGGATCGATTCCATGCGAGCCACGGGAGCAAAGACTTCATCAAAGTCTATGCCGGCTTGCTGAACGAAGCCTCGAGCGACCAGCCGTGCTTTGTGCTTGATTACTCGCCAGCTTCATTTTTCTTCAACTTATAGACCCACTTGAGGCCTATTGGTTGATGCCCGTGGGCAGATCCACGAGCTCCCATGTCTTGTTCCGCTCCACAGCTTCAATTTCCTCGCGCATGGCTGCCTGCCATGCCTTGTCGCGCTCAGCTTCCGCAAATGAGCACGGCTCCCCCGTGCTGGCCAAGTGCAGCTCAGATTCGAGGTTGCGCGGTGCGAGTCCAGGCACTGGTTCTTCTCCTCCAACCAGATCCTCGACCATGCGATAGCGGACTGGTGAGTCGCCATGTGCAGCGTCAAGTCGATCAGTATCATCTCCTGGTGGCGAAACAAATTCTGGAGTTGCTGGGGTTGTAGCACTTGTTGCTGGAGCAGATGGAGGCGATGGTTGTGGGCTGGCTGAGGCACCTTGAGCCCCATGTCTCGACGACCTAGGTCCATCTTCTCCTGAACTGGACACCTGGCTGGGCTCCCTGATGATGTACTCTATGTCAAAGTGGCTGCCGGGGAATCCGCTGCCTTCTGCGGCCCAATCCCAGCCACGTTCTTCATCAAAGATGACGTCACGGGCTATGCGTACACGCCTTGTTGCCGGGTCCAGCAGCCTGTAAGCCTTTACTCCTTCCTCGTAGCCGATGAAGACAGCGGGAGAGCTGCGGTCATCAAGCTTGCGTAGGTTCCCCTGTTCCTTGACATACGCCAAGCACCCAAAGGTCCGAAGGTAGTGGACAGCCGGCTTGCGGCCATGCCATGCCTCATAAGGCGTCTTTCCGGTGAGGGATTTTGTGGGAGCTCGGTTCAGTAGGAAGACCGCGGTGCTCACTGCCTCCCCCCAAAATTCTGCTGGCATACTCCTCTGTTTCAGCAGAGCACGCGCCATTGCCACCACCGTCTGGTTCCGCCGCTCGACGACTCCATTCTGCTGCGGTGCGTACGGAGCAGAAAAGTGGCGCTGGATTCCTTCATCAGCGCAGTAAGCGGCAAACTCCGTCGAGGTGAACTCGCCGCCGTTGTCGGTGCGGAATACCCGCAGCTTGCGTCCGCTTTGAGCTTCTGCTGCTGCCTGAACTCTTTTTATGGCATCCGGTGCATTATTCTTGGCTGCCAGGAGCATCACCCACATGTAGCGAGTGGCATCATCCACCAACAGCAAGAAATAGCGCCGGCCTCCGGGTGTGGCAGGTGATATAGGACCACATAAGTCTCCATGGACGAGCTCAAGTAGTTCTTGTGCACGGTACCTTGCTTGCCGAGGGAATGCGCTCCGGCGATGCTTGGTGATGACGCACGTGTCGCAGAACTGCTGCACATGCTCCAGTCGTGGCAGCCCACGTGCCATGTCGAGGCGTCCCATCTTCTCCAAAGCATCAAAGTTGAGATGCCCAAATCGCTCATGCCAGCGCCAAGCAACATCATCACGGCAGGCAGAGAGACAAATTGGTCGGGCAACCTCAAGATGGAGAAGGTAGAGGCGATTCCGGCCACGCCGGACCCGAACAAGGAGTCGACCTTGCTTGTCCCATATGCGAAGCACACCTCTCCTGATCAGCACGCTTGCGTCGCCCTCGTCGAGCTGTCCAATGCTGATAATCGAGTTCTTCAGACGTGGGATGTAGTAGACGCCGCTGAGAGCCTTGTGTTCACCATTTTTGCCAGCGAAAAGGATGGTGCCGATGCCCTTGATTTCGACAACCGAGCCATCACCGAATTTGACGGTGCCGGTGACCGTTTTGTCAATTTCAGCGAAGACGTTGCTGCAGCCCGTCATGTGATTTGTGGCACCAGTGTCGAGGTACCAGCCCTCAATTCGCTCCTCGTCGCTGCTCGTCGCAAGGTAGGCTTTTGCCTTCGGTTCGTCGATGTGAAGTGGGCCATGCTGCGGAGGTGTAGCGGTGTTGTCCTTCACCACTATGGCTGGGGCTGGAGCGACACTTTGCTGCACAACCTTGGCTGGGGCTGGAGCGTCGCTTTTCTGCACCTTCATGGCTGGGGCAGGAGCTTCGCTGCTGCACATGAGGAGAGCAGGCTCTTCATCATCTTCTTCTGCTTGGGCCAAGTATGCCCTGTTCCCGTTTTTCCTAGGCTGCCAGCAGTCCTTGGCCCAATGGCCGCGACGACCACAGTTGCGGCATGTGTCATGCGCGGGCTGTCCCTAGCTGCTGCATGATCGCTGCCACCTTCTCCACCATTCTTACGCGGTGGCCGTCGTCGTCGCTGTGCGCTTCCACGCGCAGGCCTGGAGGAGCTGCCTTGGCGCTCCTTCATCTTTTGTTGCCACTGCTCCTCGGTGAGCAGAAGCTTTCCCTGCTCACGCAGCGGCTCCGGCGACTCGAGACGGTCCTCTGCTGCCTTCAGCCGACCGGTGACCTCCTCCAACGACATATCAGAAGTGTCAAGGAGGGTCTCGATTGCAAGGGCTATCTGCGACAGCCTAGGCGGCACAACTCGCAGGAATTTCTCGACGACTTGAGTTTCGTCGATAGGTGCTCCGAGCGTGGCGAGGCTTGTGACGAGGTTGGTGAGGCGCAGCGCGAAATCGTCAACGGACTCCCCGTCGCGGAACGAGATCATCTCAAATTCCTTCTTCAGCTGCTGCACCTTGCCCTTCCGCACGCGGTCTGAACCAACACGCATGGCTCGGATCGCCTCCCACGCCTCCTTCGCTGTCCGCTTGACAGCCAGGCCAGCACCATTTCTGGTGGACAGCTTGTAGGATGGCCTCCAGCGCCATTCGATCTTCTTGGAAATCGTCGGCGCCGAGCTCGATTGCATCCCAGATGCCCCGAGCCTGCAGCTTCACCTTCATGAGGAGGCTCCATTCGGTGTAGTTCGTCCGCGTCAACGTCGGGTAATTGCCGCCGCCAACTTCCTTCACGACACGCTCGACAACGACCTCGCGCCTTCCAGCGTCACGGTGGCGCGGTCGTCTCGGTGGTGGTGAAGGGGAATGGCGCCGCTGCTGCTGAGACGGACTGCGGGCAACACGCTGCTGACCTTCAGCAGACATCTCTCAGGATCCTCTCCTCACTGGGCTGATCCTCTCCTAAGGTGGCTGAACCTCTCCTACCTAGGCTCTGATACCAAATGTTGGAGTTAGCTATGTGGGAAGGTGTTCTCTGTATGCTGCATAAGCTTCTCTTTCTTGTATTACATAGTGCCATATATATAGGATACAAGGTTGGTCACTACAGACCTTCTACAAGTTTCTACAGCTAGGTTTCTACAGCTAGCCTTCTAGAGTTTTCTACTGTTAACCAGGATGACAAAGCTCTACAGCCTTCTATAGCTCTCTACTCTAGCTTACTGCCTAAGGCTATGTAAGAATAGTACTACTAGAACATACTAGATATATCCTAAGCAAGGATTACTCTCACAAGAAAAAAAAAGAGTCGATCTAAGCTGCCAGGAAGACTAACAGTATAGAGAGACTCACGATTGGCCTGACAAGTTCCACGAATCCCACAAGCTAGGGCCCAATATATCCATTATCTGCAGTTTTCCAAATAAGGATCAGATGAAATGTCCTGTTCACAGTACACCACCGTCCATCCAGCAAGGTTAGCGGAAAGGGCAAGAAATCATACCATGACATAGTAGTCGCCCTGTCGACCTTTATAATGCACCTTGGGCACCCCATGAGTACCTCCTAGAGCACTGGACAGCAAAACCATAGACGTGGTCACGACAAGATGATGAAGCGGAGCATGAACTTGTAAAAGGAACGAACATGACAGACACTTACGAATAGACGTTCCACTCATACGGAGGACCGTAGTTGCACCCCTTGCTCGTATTGTGCTCGAATTTTATGGCAACCTACAAAGAAAAGGAAGCTGGTTGTTAGCTCGGAAAACAACGGAAAATACAGATGCCAAAGTCGTTGGCTTTTTTTTTGCAAAACAGAAGGGTTTGTTGTTCTGATAAGAATGCTTTAAATGGGACAGACAAAAATTAGCACCAACCTCTTGAGCACTGGCGCCTGTGGACCGCGCGTTTCCACCGGTCACACGCCGGCCAACGAAAACATGGCCGAAGCCACCTTTGCCCAGCTTCCTCTCGACCCTGTACTCGGGAGACCCTCCTATCTGGACCTGATAGCGGAAAGAAAGGCGGAGTTAATCGTCGTTCACATATTCGAACGTCTGTCACAAACCACAGAATGCTGCTCCACATTTCGTATCGGTTGTAATTAAGACAAGACTTGTGGATGGGCTAGCTAATTTGTGTGTGTCAAGCTAGTGAGAAGGAAGAAAAGCAGAGGACTTGTGGATGGGCTACGCATGATGAATCTCTCTCAGATCTGCTGGGCATATTGTGGATAAGGAAGGGTGGGTACCGTCTCGGGGAAGGGGGCGGTGTTGCCCTCCTCGTCGTCGTTACCGGCGGCGGCGGCGTTGTTGGCGCTGACCCCGCCGCTGTCGGCCATCTCCTCCTCCTCCTTGCTGCCGGGCGGGGGCACGTCGTCGGGTGCGCTCTCCTGCTGAGCTTGAGGTTGCGCTTGGGCGTCGCCGGCGGCAGCGGCAGCGGCAGCAGCTCGGGTGGTCACGCGAGGGGCGAGGGCGGCGGCAGCTCGGGTGGTCACGCGAGGGGTGCTGGCGACGCGCTGGCGGCGGCGCGCGGCGGGGGTGACGCGGCGGCGAGGAGCCATAGGACCATGGTCTGTGTGCTCCGCCGCCGATCGATCCGCCCACCGAGCTTTTCTAGGGTTTCTTTCTTGATGAGGACTTGATATTTTTGGTAGGGAGAGCTCCTCTTCTTGCTTGGTGCTTTCACTCACCTGGTGAGCTGGACTGTCTAATAGCATCTCCAAGCGAGGCCCCCAAATTCATCCCCTAAACGTCCGGACGGCTGTCCGCGGACCACCCTAAAAAATGACCTCCTACAACCATGGCCCACAAATGTCACCCCAAATTGTGGGGACCTTGCATGTGATTGGTGGAGAAGGAGAGAGAATAATTAAAGAAGGACAAAAGAAAGGAAAAGAAAGAGAAAAAATGGTCCACAGTGGGCATGCGGACGCGCCCGGACGCCCCCAAACTCACCCCATATGTGCGGAGGGTTTGGGGTGTGCCGGACGTGCGGACACTAAAAAGCCGTGTCCGGTCACGCCCGGACACAAATAAATCGGTTTGGGGACCGTTTGGGGCCTCGCTTGGAGATGCTCTAAGGGGGCTATTGTTCTCCCTCTCGACGGAGAAATAGCAAAACCGTATTTACGCAATTCCCGCGCTTGCTCACTATAAAGACATTAAATTTATGATGTTGTGTTGTGATAACATGGTTTCTGTTTCGTGGCGTGCGGAAAAAGTCATGCTCGACATAGGTATTATGGTGGGTGGCCCTTACGGATCAGGAGGTCGTGCCTAGGGTTCTCGCTCCGAATCTGACCACCCGAGGCTTCATGGCGACTCTAGGGTGGCAGAACCCTGAGCATCGTGTGATTAAAGTATGGCTATTGCACGTGGCAGTGTTGGCATGTCCACGGAGATATAATATGTAACGTTGCATTCCATTCGTGGGGGTAGATTTTCTTTACCTACAGTATCATCTCTTTGTTTGTGTATGTCATGAAGCAATGGTGGTGTTTCGATGCATTTCCCTTGATTCATGTCGGCTGGTCTAAAGTCCGTGTCAGATATGAGTTTGTGTTCAAAATGTGACAAGGTTTAGAGTGATGCATCGACACTTAAGTCGAAAAGGACATAAACTGCCATAACCAGGAAAGGGGGACTCTGGGGTGACGCGGCGGCGTGGACCCATAGGACCATGGTCCATGTGTCGATTCCTCTCCGTCGCCGAGCAAGCTGCCTTGCTGCTTTTAATTTCTAGGGTTTCCTTCTTTTTCTTTCTTGATGACTTGATATTGATATTTTGGTACGGAGAGCTCCTCTTCTTTCCTGTTGCTTTCACTCCCCAAGATGGACCGAGGGGGCTATTGTTTTCCCTCTCAGCCCAGAAATAACAAAACCGTAAAATATGTATTACACATGAATTCCCGAGCTTGCTCACCATAAAGACATTGAATTTATAATGTTGCGATAACGTGTTTCTATTTCGTGACGTGCGGAAAAAGTCACGTTGCGTTACGAAACCTCGACATATATATTCTTCTCATGGTGGGTGGCCCTTACGAATCAGGAGGTCGTGCCTATGAATCTCGCTCCGAATCTGACCACCTGAGGCTTTATGACGACTCTAGGGTGGCGAAGCGCCGAGCATCATGTGATTAAAGCGTGGCTATTGCACGTGGCAGTGCTGGCATGTCCACACAGATGATGTGTAACGTTGCATTCCTTTCGTGGGGGTACATTTTCTTTACCTATTGTATCATATTTTTCTTCATCTAATAGGTTTTACCAAATTCCTCCAAATAAGACTAAAACCTCTATATTCCAACATATTATCCAACACAAAGCCCAATCAATCTATCACAATAAAATTTCTCATGGAAAAGAAGGAAACCCTAGAAAATCAAGGCATACAGCTTCTTTCTTGCCGCTTTCACTCACCGAGCTGGACTAAGGGGGCTATTGTTCTCTTTGGGACGAGAAATAACAAAAAAGGTAAAATAAGTATTTTACGCAATCTATGAGCTTGTTCACCATAAAGACATTGAATCTATAATGTTGTGATAACATGTTTCTATATCGTGGCGTGCGGAAAAAGCCACATTACGTTTCTATAAAGAGGTATTTTTTTGGTGGCCCTTATGGACGAGGAGGTTGTGTGCCTAGGGTTCTCGCTCCGATCTGACACCCGAGGCTCCATGGCGACTCTAGGGTGGCAAAACCCCGAGCATCATGTGATTAAAGCGTGGCTATTGCACGTGGCATGTCCACAAAGATAATGTTTAACGTTGCATTCCATTTGCGGGGGTAAATTTTCTTGACCTATTGTATCGTATTTTTGTTTGTTCATGTATGTCTTGGAGCAATGGTGGTGTTTCGATGTATTTCTTCCCTTGATTCACGTCGGTTGTCTAAAGTCCATGTCAGCGATTGAGTTTGAGTTAAAAATGTGACAGGGTTTTGAGTGATGCCTCAACACTTAAGTCGAAAAGAACATAAACTTGCATAACCAGGAAAGGGGAACTCTATTACATGAGTGAGCTTATGGATGCTTAAGGCGAACATCTTGGATAAGATTATCATAGTGTCAGGCATTCATAATAGATATATGTAAAAAATAGTTAACCGCCATTTAAGTTTCCTAGCCATATCAACATCTTTCTCCACAAAAATATTGTGTCATCAACGTATTGGAGGTCTCCGATTACAACTTGTGACATGGATTCCACAGAGAAAATGATTATCGGTTCGTCTGGATAAAAGTTAAGTCAAACACCATTTTAAAAAGAACGTGAAAGAGTATCTCCTTGTTTTAATTAACCCCTTACCATCAACAAAATAGTTAATATTACTATCATCAACTACTCCCACGTAGAAAGAACCATTATTGATAAAAGCTTTTACCCAATTCTTCCAAAATAAGACTAAAACCTCTACATTCCAACATATTATCCAAAACAAAACCCAATCAATTCCATCACAATAAACTTTCTCATGGAAACTAGACTAGAGAGTTTCTTGGAATGAACCTCATAAATAACGTCATGGGCTAGAACTACACTTTCTATGATAATTCCCGCTTGAATAAAAGCAGCTTGATTTTTAGCACAGATTGTATGACTAACCAGAGCAATTTTATTTGTCACATCTTTAGTGATTTTGTTAGGGAAACATTTACGATGACTAACTGGGCTAAAGCCTTTTATTTCTCTAGTGTTTTGCTCTTGGGAATCGGAGTACCAATGACATAGTTAAGGAAGTACCAACTTCAAAGTCGTGTTTTGTAGTGATATCATTGGCTACTTGAGCGACCCGTCGTTGTATAAATTAGCATGAAGCATATAAAAAGTTGAAATACATGTGAATCATTAAGAAGGAATAAATCATATGCATTACATAACACCATGGGATAAACATGACATGCAAATTCAAAATCCAAATTCACTATTAGGATCGCTTGGCTTGCTCTCCAAAATCGCCTTTGGATGGCGGATTGCTTGGCGCGTCGTGGACGGCCAAATTGTGGACTTTGCCCGCTTTGCAAAAGATTGCCCGAGTCGGCCTCCCACCTCCTTGTCCATTATCGGCTCACTACTAGGATTTGGAGCCTTTTGAAAGATTGGCTTGGGTTACAACACCTTTATCTCTCACCTTGGTCGGTCCTCTCCCTCAAGGAATGGTGGTGTCACATGTCCAGTGTCGGTATGATCAACCGCAAAGCAATGACATCCCTCGTCCTCCTCATCTCTTGGGAAATATGGAACAAGCGGAATGATCGGGTGTTTCGCAACAGATACACCTCGTCTATTAGCATCCTCTCCAAGATCAAGAATGAGGCGAAGTTGTGGGTGATTGCGGGGGCAAAGCGTCTTGGAGAATTAATGTCGGGAGAGTAATCCGTGTGTAATATTTTGATGGTGTTGTTTGAACTTTATGTCCTAACTCTCTCTTATCTTAATAAAGAAAATGGGGCAAATCTTGTGCCCCTAGATATCAAAATCCAAATTCAGTTTACAAAATTTTAGGGGTTGGAAAGAAAACAAAAAATCCCGAGTTTGCCCTGGGAGTGGAGGCAAAATTGCCCGAAGTGACAGACATGCGCCAAAAATACCCGATAGACCCCTGCCCCCATTTCCGACCTCACCGGAGCCCTCAGATCGGAATCCGCCGGAGCCGCCCGCCTCTCTCCCTCTCCAGACGCTGCAGATCCGCCGGCAATGGCGCCGCCGCCTCCCTGACCAACCCGACTCTACACCCACCAATGGCGTAGGCACAAGGTACCTACTTTCTGAGAGAGCTCACTGTGTGTGTCGGCCGACATATGAACACCGGATCTGCCCTCCACCCTTCTTCTCTTCCCCCAAAATTGAATCTTTTTTGTTTCACAGCTCACACTAGCTAGCTACCACCAGATAGAGTCTTCCACACATTTCAGCTTCCGTTTCTTCCCACGTGTCGTCGCTGATTTGCAATTAGTATTTTGATTTGTGGTTGGTAGCACCAGATGAATTCCTGGTTAATTATGTCGGTCGATGCTACCCTTAATCTTAGAATCATTGTGCACCAGCTTGAAGCTGAGTTACTATAATAATACTAAAACGGAGTGTTGTTCCTCTGCTCTTCAGAATGCTGCAGATTGATGATAGTTGAGAGGATCTCTAAAGCTGGAGAGAACCAGATGGTACTAGGTGCACAATAATGCAGCCTTTGCATATCTGGAAGGCGCCGTCGCAGCAGCAGCAGTCGGAGGGGTCGGCGCTGGACATGGAGAGAAACAGATGCAGCAGTCACCACCATAACTGTTCTCTGCAGCCGGTCGCCTCAGCTGGTCAGCACTCCGAGAGCAGCGCCGCCTACTTCTCCTGGCCTACATCTACCCTCATGCACGGCTCCGCCGAAGGACGCGCCAACTACTTTGGGAACCTACAGGAGGACGTGCTGCCGGGCGACCTCGGCCGGTTGCCCAAGGGGCAGCAGGCCACCACCTTGCTTGATCTCATGATCATATGGGCGTTTCACAGCAAGATCCTGCGCCGCTTTAGTCTTGGTATGGCGATAGGGTTTCGGATCAGGAAGGGGACATTGACCGACACGCCGGCGATCCTCGTGTTTGTCGCTAGGAAGGTCAACAAGCAGTGGCTCCGGCCTACGTAGTGTCTTCCGGCTGCCCTTGAGGTACACCGTACACATGATTTATATTCTTTAGCAAATTATTTAGGAATTTCATTATCTGTTTCTTACTATTCTAAAAAAACAGGGGTCTGGAGGTGTTTGGTGTGATGTTGACGTCGTCGAATTCTCTAATTACGGTGCGCCCGCACAGACTCCAAAGGAGCAACTGTATGATGAGCTTGTTGATGGACTGTGTGGCAGTGATCCATCTATAGGTTCTGGCTCACAGGTCATATTTTTTTTCCCACAGTTACTATTGCTTTGTTTCCTCTTCGCAGTTAAAAAGCATTTGCACTGCATAAGTCACCTTTGAACTGTTCTGCCAGTGTATACATTTTAATTATTCATGCGTTTATCAAATCGTGCATCAAGGAGGCCTTGTTATCTGATCTGCTTTGCTTACTAAAATAACACAAGGACCAAAGAATCTATTACTTTATTACTATTATTCACTATTTTTTATGTACATTATAATCATTATTTAGCTATCAGCTCTTGACATATGCATCAGTTTCATGAACTGACATTGTTGTTTCGTTTTTAATCCTCAGGTAGCTAGCCTTGAAACATATGGGACTCTGGGTGCAATTGTGAAGAGCCAAAGTGGCAACAAGCAAGTAGGCTTCCTAACGAACAGACATGTTGCAGTTGACCTGGATTATCCTAACCAGAAAATGTTCCATCCCTTGCCCCCTAATCTTGGACCTGGAGTTTACCTAGGTGCTGTTGAGAGAGCAACATCTTTTATCACAGATGATGTTTGGTATGGTATCTATGCAGGAACAAACCCAGGTAACATATTGTGTCATTACAATTGATTGATATATATCAGTTAAGCATTTCCACTATCAACTCTAGTCAAACTAACGAATGAATTATTAGTGGGTCTTTCATTGTTTAGCATATATTCGTATCATATTCTAGCAGGCCCATCTTGCAGTCCATTCACCACTGCTTATTTCATGCTTTTACTGTCATTTGTTCTTTTATAGTGTTCTTGTTCCCTAAGTAACATTTACCCTTGTGACGCACCTGCAGAAACATTTGTCCGGGCTGATGGTGCATTTATACCATTTGCGGTCGACTTTGACATTACTAATGTCAGCACTTCAGTTAAAGGAGTGGGACTCATTGGTGATATCAAGGCAATCGATCTGCAGTCCCCAATTGGCAGTCTCATCGGGAAGCAGGTTGTCAAAGTCAGAAGAAGCTCATGTCTGACAACAGGGACCGTCATGGCATATGCTCTTGAGTACAATGATGAGAAGGGCATATGCTTTTTTACTGAATTTCTCGTCGTTGGGGAGAACCAGCAAACATTTGATCTTGAAGGGGACAGCGGAAGCCTTATAATCTTAACAGGACAAGATGGTGAGAAGCCACAGCTTATAGGGATTATATGGGGTGGCACAGCTAACATTGGAAGGTTGAAGCTGAAAAGTGGTCAGGGTCCAGAGAACTGGACAAGTGGAGTTGATCTCCTTGAGCTTGATCTGATCACGACAAGCGAAGGGTTACAAGGTTTGTGCTTTGTTAACGCTAAATGAATAGTTTGACCACAACTAGACTTGTTAACCTTGTTTGTAGCATCATCACCTTGATTTTTCTCTTCTGAAACACACCTTGCTCTTTGGTACACAGAGGCCCTAGAAGAACAGAGAATCACTCTAGCAGCAGCAGCTAATTCACCGCCACGGAATCATTTTTTTTTTGAGGAAGACGGGGGGATTGCTCCCCATCGGTTGTTATATTCATCGAAAGAGCCTGGCGGGCCATGTTCTTACAACAGATAGAAATTATACACGGGGATACAGGGAAAGAGAAGACAATAAAAATACAAGAAAAAAGACAACTAGAAGAGGGAACAGCAAGAGCCACCAAGAGACACAAGAGGTGAGGGGTGCAGTCGAGGGAACACAATGCCAAGACTCGGCAATCAGCCTCACACACCGCACCGGCGTGCGACTCGAACCCCATGACACAACTCAGGAGCACAACCATCATCATCGGAGTGTCAAGCCTAGCACCTAGCACACCTAGATAGGGAGCTCCGCCACGGAGATTGAGACGAATAGCAGGTGGGGGAGACGACATACATTGCGTCATCAATGAGCAAAGGTGAGCCGAGACGCCACCAAGAGCACGAAGCTCCCACACCGCAACATCAACCATTGGAGGGTCTTGGGCAAGCCATCCAAGTGACCAAAACCACGTGAAGGCCAGCCGAAGAGAGAAACACACGCCGTCGGCCCCAAGCTGGCCGCATCAACACCACCAAACATAGCACTGTCACCAGCTTACCCAAGCCATCAGAACGCTCGCGAACCACCCATGTCGTCCCCGAGCAGCGCCTCCACGGAGGGAAACGACGTCGCAACGCCGCCGCTGCTCAAGCACGGGAACCAGGTTTTCACCCAAAGAGCAGGAGGGTGGGTGATGGGGAAGGAACCTCAACGAAGCCTCTAAGGAGGGATCCGGCGCCGGAGCGTCGTGGTTGCTGCGGGCCAAGAGTTTCCCCCGGTTCCAAGCACCACACCACCATCCACCCGTCCAAGGCATGGATCTGTCGAGGACGAGGCCTCAACCACCGTGAACCGAATGAAGGAGAGCGCCATACAGGCCGGGAAGCTATCCCTTTAGACCACCAGAGTTGGAGGCAGAGAACATCGTCGATCCCCGTCCGAGAGCACCGCACCATGCGGAGGAAAATAGAACGGGGACGAGCGACATCTCCCTGCACCACGCCGGCAAAAGCACCACCCAAAAAGGGCAGCATCACCGCCTATAAACTCCAGCCGTCGCGCCGCCCTCCGCAGCCACGCCGGCCACCACCCTCAAAACCACCACGGGCCGCCGCCCGGGGACCCTACCGTCGTCGCTCGCGGATGGAGCAGGTGGAGCTGTCGCCACGCGCAGGCCACGCCGCCGTCCGGCCGCCGCACCACCGCATCCGTAGGGAAACGAGCGAATGTGCCAGAATGCCAAGATCCCGCGCGCATGTTGGAGCCCGTCGCCGCCGCGCCGCGCAGGCTTTGCCCGGCGACGACCATTGGCGGCGGCGAGGGCAGGGGAGGCAGGGAGGCCGGCCGCTGGCCGGATCTGGGCGCTCCGGTGCGGCCTGGCACAGCCACACGGGAGCGGGCGGGGGAGGGTTGGTGGGGAGCCTAATCCAACTTGTTGCAAGCGTGAGATTCTCGTAAGGGAGCAGAACTTCCACCGCCACGGAATCATCACCCGTAGACACTGCCCATGTAACCGAGAAAGTCGACAAGATCTACGAGCCCCTCGGGATCAACACCCAACAGCTTTCCCGAGACGGTTCCGCCAACTCGACGGACCAACCCAACGAGTTCCACGTCGACACGGTGGAAGGGATGAACAACGTTGAGGAGCGCGAGTTCATCGGCATGTCTCCGATGCGCGACGAGCAAGAAGGCAACGGCGGACTGAACAACCTGGCCGAGCTGGAGAACTCGCCCGAGGATATTGTTTCTCTCTGCATTTGGGCGAGCGGGAACCGAAGAGGCTCCGCTCCGATTCGGCGACGCTGGACATAGACTTGCAGAAGTAAGGGAACTGTCGTACGACACAGCCTGTTATTCATTCCATCATTGAGCTTTTGTAATTTGTATGCATTGTTATTGGAGGCGATTCGGATCTGTGTCGGCAGTGCAAAAATAAACCATCTCTGGAACCTGGTGTATCGAGTTTAAGCAAGTAGTTCCAGGAGAAAATGATGGTCAATCCTGCAGTTTTGTCTACACTGTAGCAGTAAACTGCATGATTTAACAATGCCTCCAAACACCTAGCCAACTAATAACTATTTGGAACAGTATAGTAGCCTTACGAATGAATAAACGAAAATTCTGTATGTGTTTATCATGGAGTATATAAATGGTGTGCATTACTAGAAATAGGCCTTCACCCGCTTTATTATAAAGCCACTTGCACTTACCATTTGAAACACTAGTTTTGTCTACTTGTGAGTCCTCCGAGCTCAGATATATTTAGCATTTCGAAATGTTCACCAATTCGTTAACTTGTGATTTTTGAAAATTCAAATCTTTGATGTGTCTTTAAAAATCCGCAAACATGAAAATACATTTATTCAGTGGAGTTCCTAACTAAAATTCAAATATTAAATCTGCATACTATGAAGGAATGTTAGGATGCTCAAATTCATACTATGTAGATCAAAGATTTCACAACATTTGTGCGATTTTTCAAGATTCCATCTTTATGAAAGTGAGAAATCATCAGATCTTAATGAAAGTGAGAAATCATAAAATACAAGAATAATTTAAGAATTACTTAATCCCAATTATTATGAAAATCAGCATCACAATAATGTACTCAATAACTAGTATGTGCATAAAAATAGCATTTCAGTAATGCAATTTCACATCCAGTAAATGCATATGCAATCTCGTTGTATGAAAGACGTGTGTGTTGGCAATTTAGCATAAATACTACTACCTCCAATCTCTAATAAGTGTTGCATTTTTGAACTACGCAGTTCAAAAGTGTGAAAATTATTTTGGATCGGAGTGAGTAGCTCTCAGTTTTCTGCTCTATGCAAAGTGCTCCTACTACAATGGGCATTGAGAATAATAATAAGATTTTATTGGTTCCAACAAAAGCAATATCATCTCGACCGCTAGCCGGCCATTGCTATATTGAATTCAAACATATAATGCTTATATGTCAGCGTTCTGCTTCGGTACATCCCCCCTCACCAAACTTAAAACACAACAACGGCTAAGATCTCTCCATACCCCTTCATAATTAAGGACATGATGGTCATTAAACTTATTAGTTAATTACTAATGAATAATTGGATCAGTATGCGCACATCCGTATACTGCAAATCCGTGCATCCTGGTGGGCCCGTCCCTACAGCGCACGATCATTGTGGCTCCCGTATTCGTCGCCGAGGAGCAGTGCCACGCCGTGGATGATGCTGGCCGGCACAAGCGGCGGCTACCGCGGCCGCCAAACTAGTTGGTGAATCTGTCGCCCGATTTGTTCATGGGTCCTCGGCATCCGGCCGTGCATGGCCATGACCCTCATGCCGGTGTCCTGGGAAATCAGGACCTGCTTGCAGAAGCAGGTCGAACACCTCGAATGCCAGCCGTGTCCCACCGTACTTGCGGTGGCGTTGATCAGCGCGTTGCAGACGACCTGCTCGTCGACGAGTGCAGCAGCTTGCCAACTGCGCAAGAACCGGTGACGCGACGTCGTGCGGGACGCTGATGATGGTGACCTCGTTCAGGTTCAGCGCGGCCTCGTCGTCGGAGAGCCTGAGCAACGTGACGGCGTCCTGCGATCTGGCGCTCCTCGCGAGCCCCTCCACGGCTCCACCATCGCGGTTCACGAGAAGTCCTTTCGCTCGGGAGGAGGCCGGCTGTGGAACCGGCAACAACGTCGAGACGGGATGATTTCCGAGCTGGTGAGGATCGGAGATGGCCGTCCGAGCAGGCGGTGATCGCGAGATGTTGACGGCCGGAATCGATTCGTGGCCGCCGGAGCCTGATAGGAACGAAGATGGCCACCGGGAACCATGAGCCGACGTGGAGCGGAGATGGCCGCCGTCGACCGCCGAGCGGGACGTGGTGATCTATGCTTAATACCCGTACGCCGATACCTGGTATACACGGTTTGGATACGGGCCAAGCTAATTTAATCATCTTAATAATTAAGGGCAAAAGACCATATTGACCTTTTGAGTTTGGGGAGGGGGATGTACCGAAGCGGGCTCCTATATGTCATCCTCAAATGACGAATGTGATGCATAGCATAGCATTACAGTCTCCAAATAAATGGAAGGAAAACGTAATAAACAAAAAAAAAAGGATCATCAAGATCCGATGGGCGTGATCGATCGATGGATCGGGCAGACGCGCGACCAGTAATTAATAGTTGTCGCGCTTTATGTTGTTTGGTGATGAAGAAGGATCTAGAAGCATTTCCGGTGGACGATGGATGGTCCGGATTCGTCGTACTCTGCCTTGGCGATCCACATCTGCTGGAATGTGCTGAGTGATGCGAGGATGGAGCCCCCGATCCAGACACTGTACTTCCTCTCGGGCGGCGCCACCACCTTGATCTTCATGCTGCTGGGTGCCAGCGCGGTGATCTCCTTGCTCATCCTGTCGGCGATGCCGGTGAACATGGTGGTTCCACCGGAGAGGACGATGTTGCCGTAGAGGTCCTTCCTGATGTCGACGTCGCACTTCATGATGGAGTTGTAGGTGGTCTCGTGGATGCCCGCTGCCTCCATGCCGATGAAGGATGGCTGGAAGAGCACCTCGGGGCAGCGGAAGCGCTCGGCGCCGATGGTGATGACCTGGCCGTCGGGGAGCTCGTAGCTCTTCTCGACGGAGGAGCTGGTTTTGGAGGTCTCCATCTCCTGGTCGTAGTCGAGGGCGATGTAGGAGAGCTTCTCCTTCATGTCGCGCACGATTTCGCGCTCGGCGGTGGTGGTGAAGGAGTAGCCGCGCTCGGTGAGGATCTTCATGAGGTAGTCGGTGAGGTCGCGGCCGGCGAGGTCGAGGCGGAGGATGGCGTGGGGCAGCGCGTAGCCCTCGTAGATGGGCACCGTGTGGCTCACACCGTCACCGGAGTCGAGCACGATACCTTACATGCATGCATGTTATTGTTTTCATCATCGATCATGTCATGAATACGTATTACTACTTGGTTGTTCATTAAGATCATACATTAATTGATTGACATAAGAAGAAAGAAAGAAAGAAAGAAAGAACACATGCATGCATGCATACCGGTGGTGCGTCCGGAGGCGTAGAGCGAGAGGACGGCCTGGATGGCGACGTACATGGCTGGGGTGTTGAAGGTCTCGAACATGATCTGGGTCATCTTCTCACGGTTGGCCTTGGGGTTGAGCGGCGCCTCCGTCAGTAGCACGGGGTGCTCCTCGGGGGCGACGCGGAGCTCGTTGTAGAAGGTGTGGTGCCAGATCTTCTCCATGTCGTCCCAGTTGGAGACGATGCCGTGCTCGATGGGGTACTTGAGGGTGAGGATGCCACGCTTGGACTGCGCCTCGTCGCCCACGTACGCGTCCTTCTGCCCCATCCCCACCATCACACCCGTGTGCCGCGGCCGCCCCACGATGCTGGGAAACACTGCCCTGGGCGCGTCGTCGCCGGCGAACCCTGCCTTCACCATGCCCGTGCCGTTGTCGCACACCAGCGGCTGGATGTCCTCGCCGTCCGCCATCTTCGACGATTCCTCCGGCTTGCTGTTCTGATTCCTGTTCTACCGAGAAGACACGAAGAGGCGGGTGGACGCCTGGGTAGTAGCTACGATCGATCGATGGAGAGATGGGTGGAGTAATATTTAACGTGGACGTAAGCGGAGGCCCGCACTCTTCGCCCTCATTATTCCCATGCACGGAGAGAGTCCTCAGCCTCACAATTAATCATCTCCTCAACGGAGTCACGGGTGAAGGATGTACCATCTTTTTTCCGAATTTTGAACGAAATGGGGAAAGGCATAGATTATTATAGGAAGATATCTGGGCAAGAGCATCTCTAGCTAGTAGTAGATCATTTAAAAGGTTGTACCATAAAGACCGTTTGAATACCCTTAAACCGTTTTTTTTTGGTATATCGCGGGTTCCACCAGAGCAGATCCGCTAAACTGTGTCATTATATTCGGTTTATCGGTACGAGTTTAGCGGATCTGGTCCACTGTAACCCGTGACATACCGCAAAACAAATCAATGTTTACAATTTTTTGGCATCAATAGTTCAGACACTTGACAATAATCCACCACCTGATACCACAATTAATAGTTCATAAACTTGATAATATAATCAACCCATGCTAATGCTAAAATCATGTGCCAATGCTAAAACGGCGGCGGTGCTATACGTACGACGAAGTTTGTCCGACATCTGTACGATCCTAGGTGATAGGCCTCGCGCGGGGTAGGGAGCCGCTTGGTAGTTTTTTTAGGGAAGCCGCTTGGTAGTTTGTGTTTGAGTTTAGGCTGAGACATGTGAACGACCGGCTCTCTTGCTGGTAGGCTCCACCTTTTAAATAATACTATCTAAATGCCCGTGCGTTGCTACGGCTGATCAAATTTCTTTCTCACATGTATATAAACGATAGATACATAGCAGTGTAAATATGGTGTATGTGACAAATGACGCAAGAACAATTGAGGGAAAAACCTTTGCGCAATCACGATGAGAAAGGAGTCACCTCAGTAGGCAGCCGCCGGGTTGAAACGAAGAGGGTGCTAGGCACAGGTGGGGCAAGAGGAGTGGAGGATGGATGCGGCGCTAGGTGTGGCGACGCGGAGGCATCGGGGCGGAGGTGAAGAATACCATCCAGACGAGGGAAAGAGACTCTAGTTTCGATTTTCCATTAAATTTTGCAAGCGTGCAGTCCTAACACAATACAGATGTCTTGTGTTACATTCACCTAGCCGGCGACAACCACATACACCTCTTCAAGCCCTCTATTGTTCACACCATTATGTAAGGAGGTGCTATAGATGCATTCTGGGAACATGACACCGAGTCAATCAACATATAAAAGCATATGAAATATTGTGTTTCAACTTCTGTCAAGATTGCAATTGCAAATTCCACGCACTGACAATGCAACGATGGCTGGACTTCATTAACTCAGGAAGAATGTATGCATTGTAGATACATGTTACAATTTGCATTATTACATTCCTGTTCACAAAGGACTCATGGAAAGGTAGAAATATACAGTTAAAAAAACTTAAACCAATCGCTTCCATCCCAAACAAACTACAAGAAAAATATTCGAGAATCAACACAACATGGTAAGGAAAAGGCCCAAGCACCCCCACATCACTCAATAACACACGGTGGACACCCAATACTCCAATCCACTCCATAAATGCAAGATAAAATGACATGGTGCGTTTGGCATTTTAGGAGTGGTATAACATTTATTTCAACTTGCTTAATTGTAGACACTAAAATTAAGCCAATTGTTGCGTAAGGTCTGAGCTTCAGCATTACTGAATTAGACTGAGCAACCTTCTATTCTCCGGGGGAAAAGAACAACCTGTCAACCATTCCACTCGAATGTTAATTATATTCAGTGTGTTGGCGACAATTTATTTAGCTCATCGCATACTATTTCTCACCCTTTGCCGTGCTCAATTATGTTACAAACAAAATCACTACAGGTACTAAGTACTAATACTCCACTCTCACCTGGTATCTCTAAGAGAGTCAACTCTATCAAGAACAAACCACCGGCTGAACGGGAGTGTGAGACCGTGAAGAATATCTAGTGCATACCTTATTGGGCACGACCTTCAGCAAGACCCTCCAGGACAATGACCAGCTACTCAGTGTTCGATCAAAAGCAGGGACAGAGTATGTTGAGGAGCGAGAGCGACAACCTCGCAGCCGCTCCAATAATTATCTTCCTCTGTCTCGCATAATCGGCAGTTCTGCCTTTACAAGCTGAGCCTGAGATCCCTGTCATGTGATTTAAAAGTCAGATTTCTAAGTTACTGTAACAAATAACAGAAAATGAAATTAAGTGGAAAAGGGAAAGCTGTGCTCAAGTTCGTGTGCAAAGTTGGTCTGAAGATGCATTGGAATTATAATTCTTCTTTTTAACAGCTCTGGACGAAGATTTGCATACCTGAGTACTCCCTATGATTTGCCTGCCTGAGTCATGTGTGCCGTCGAGACGCGCCGGCGGCAGCAGCGGC
Source organism: Poa pratensis (assembly GCA_947311845.1). NCBI lineage: Eukaryota > Viridiplantae > Streptophyta > Magnoliopsida > Poales > Poaceae > Poa > Poa pratensis. The sequence continues at coordinate 29,089,544 of CAMZMU010000121.1, forward strand.
GACGGCGCAGTAAAGACCACGGCGGCCTCGTCGAGACAGAGTAGTCCGCTGGAGCGGCGGCGAGAAGGTCGTCGGGCGACCAGGCAGCGCGCACGGAGGAGCGGTGATACTCCCGGTGCCCGCACGACGTGGTTGAGGCGGCCGGGTGGAGGGAGAAGTGCTGCGAGAGCATGGCGCGCGGCCTGCGGCCAGGGTGAGCGCCGCGGTGTGCGGTTGCTGCTGTGGCGACATCCGTAGAGCCCTAGCGTGCGGTGTGAGGAGATGCACGATAGGGTGGTTTGCAGTTTTGGCGAGAGAAGTGATGGAGTTGAGATCGTGGGGAGAACCGGAGAAGGGTGCAGAAGGGGCGTGGATTTTTTTCCCAGCGATTTTTTTTCGTGCGGAAGTGAAGAGGGCAGGACGTACCACGGAACAGGGACACCACCGGCTCCGCTTTAATATAGTAGAGATAATTTTTATTTTATTTTCTTTATCCCCTTTCCTCATGTTTGGACGGATTGTTCTGGCAGCCCTACGCGAGAAAATTAAAAAAAGAAAGCACCACAATTACACCGGAAATGCACAAAAAAATCTCTCGTCATGTTCCTTTTGACAAAAAAAATCTTTCCTACGCATCTCTTTTCTAACTATCGCAAAATTAGAGCAACACGTGAACCCGATATGCACGTACCCGCCAACACACCTCCCCTGCACGTGCATGTCGCCCACGCGACTTAGCACGTCAAACCGTCTACCACATTGAAAGTACATAAATAATTCATAAAAGGGGTTTTGGATGATTCATGACAAGACAATTACTGAACTAATTAATTGTGCAACTTTTGCTGATTTTCATTCAAAATGATCATGCCATGATTAGTCAGTCATGATAGCATCTATTGATCATCAAAATTGGGAAAGTGGATCATGCTTGGTGACCCTTAAAAACTTACAAAAAATGTATAGGCTCATATGTGATGTAGTTTCATCTCTTGAGTCGTAGGTATGTGAGAGCTGCTAGGAGTAACTCTAGAAATCTCTAGTAGGATATTTGCTAGACACATACACCCTAGAAGACTATATTGATGTATTTATATAAAATAATAAATAGACAGAAACGCATACAAAATAATATACTCTAGAAAATCCAAGTACCACAAATTATTTTATGAAACAAGGTTCAATTTAGTGTCTCAAAATAAAATTTGCGAAAAAACATATTCTTGATGGAACACTAATTAAGCATGGGTGTACCGGGTTTGAATTGTAAAACCGCGAACTTTAAATTTTGTATTACATAGATCTACATGCTTCATGTTTTTTGACACAATGCAAACACATAATAATTGTGATAAAAAGTATTGAAATTCAGTGAGAAATTGATCTATAAAAAGTAAAATTATTTAGTATACAAATTCCAGCCTTTGTCTCTCAAAAAAACTCCAGCCCTTCTCTAGAAAAAGAAAAGAAATACATACCGATGTGGATTTATTATTTTGGAGAAACCATCGGCGCAAGTTAGGTGATGTGATCTTGCACTTTGTGCTCGGTTTGGTTGTGGAGTGAATGAATGTGTCTAGGAGCAAAAAAGATGCCCTTGTGATTGAAGGAGGTCTTCAAAGGCTGCAGCCATGGATTGCCTCGAAGCTGTTATGCCCCAAACCATGGCCTAGACGGCATGACAGTCGCCATATAGTTATGACCAAAGGGCTCATAAGCATATAAGGCAAATTGTAGAACAATTTGGAGTGCAGCACAAAGGAAACCTTTATTTAAACTTTTAGGCAAAGTAGTACATAGGAGTGTTCAGCTCCCCAAATAACCGGAGGCTCTGAAATATATTCTCTTATCGAGGAAAACTGAAAGTAATTAATCTTCTCGAGTTTCCTACGCCGTGCGTCACTCCCCAACCCCATCGTTCATCTCTTGCTCCTCATCATAATCTACGCCGTGTTCAGCTGGCTAAGCCTATCACGGGCGACTGTTTCGGCTTCACAGGGAACTGCGGCATTCTGCATTTGATTGATCTAAAGACAAAAACGAATCATGGACACGAGGACATGTTGAAAAGAGCGGTAGAGTAGGCACAATGTTGAAAAGGGAACATGATATGCCTTCTAGTTCGAACATCTTTTTGGCTAGGCTTGCAAGATCATAACATACTCTAAACTCATCATGTCTTCTCATATGGGTAATGAATAATTGCAGATCAACTTTTATTCGCTTACGATCATCGGAGGAGAAATCAGCATCATAGATTTATGTAAGCTTAACAATTTTGTCCACATCAAACTTAGAGAATGAGTCTCTTGGATCAAAACAAGCAAAGCCACCCAACAATTCTGAAGTTGTGTCATTAAAGCGATGATCCAACTCCGTGGTGATAGAATCTATAGCTGCATAGAATATATCAACACGAAAAAAATGATCTGCAGTGATGTTGTTTCTCCCACCTTTTCTTGATTGGCCCCATCTTGGTACAGATTCATCCATATTTGGCAGTGGAATATCATTTGCATTGCAAAAGGTTTTCACTTCTTCAAACGGTGGTTCCCAACCATGGTTCCTCAAGTTCATCAAACATGATCTCACGTCAGTGAGCAAAGACATGGCTTGAACAATATTCTGATCTTTCTTTGCAAGATAAGTGACAACTCATTTGTTATGCGAAGGATCTGCAACATTAACTTCATGATGAACACAAAACTAAAAGACTCCATTATATGCACCAAACCTCCTGCCCTGCCAGGATTATGTTCATCCTTGTGCACAATACTAAGCACTTCTATTACTGCCTCCCACATTGATTCAATACGAGCTAAAGTTGTGTAATGAGAGCCCCATCTTGTATCGCCCGGTCTAGCCAATGATGTTTCTTGATTTTTACCTCTTCCTGAGAAAATATCTCCACTCTCCAACTTGGCCAAAAGAATTCTACGTTGCTTGTCAAGCAATATATCTTTCCTCTTGCAGGATGCACTAGTGCTGTTCACAATCAATGACACATATTCGAAAAAATCCTGTGTAGATGAACAACATCTTGAGACAGCAACAACTACTAATTGCAACCTGTGAGCAAAACAGTGCATATAGAAAGCATATGGGTTCTCATCACGGACCAGTTTCTGAACGCCATTGAATTCTCCCCTCATATTAGAAGCCCCATCGTACCCTTGCCCTCGTAAATTTGCAATAAGTAGCCCATGCTTACCAAGAACTTCACACAATGCTTTCTTCAAGGCTTCTGCTGTTGTTTCTGTGACATGTTTGATACACAAAAATCTTTCAATGACTTCTCCATCTTTTATATACCTACAGAAAATAGAAAACAAAAGTACAATTAATTCACTAGAATAATGGTAATTCTCAACCAAAATATAAAATATAAAACCAACTAGACAATGATATACCTCAGAACAACAGCCATCTGTTCTTTGGTTGATATATCACGAGATTCATCAATAAGAACCGAAAAGAGGCCATCCCCCATCTCTTGCTTTATTGCTTTAGAGACCCCATCTGCACAACATTTTGCAAGTTCTTTTTGAATTGTCGGAGAAGTCATCTGGGCGTTTTTAGGACACAACTCATCAAATGCAATCCTCACTTCCTCCTTTCTTTCTTTGTACCAATCAAGCATCTCTAGAAAATTACCTTTATTTTAGGAATTGGCAGATTCATCATGGCCATGGAATGGTTCACCTTGCAATGCAAGATGACTTACAATACCCAAATATGTTTCCAAACGGGTCTCATACTTGACTAGTGATTCTTTGGTATAGGTCGTAACCTTATGTTTCACACTTGAGCAATGATTTTTGAAATCTTCATATGCTGTCCTTGCTTGATTGTGGATGCTCCTTGCACCACCAATATGAAGAGGGAATGCTTTATATGCATTCTTCCAAGTAGTAAACCCATCTTTGGTGAAAGTAGCATGACCAAATTTTCATCCACTGGATCTTGTCTAAAAAGAAAACAATAAAAGCAATACGCTGCATTCTTCGCCACACTATATTCCAACCAAGGATTTTTCGTATACCATGCTTCACAAAAGGTTCTCTGAAAATGATCTCGAGGATAATCATGACCAACTGGTCGAGTTGGACCCTTTGCCACATAAGCCAATCTAATTTCATCTCTAATGTTTGGATGAAAATTATCAATCGGAATTCGAAGACCTGGATCAGGCTCAATGTGGTCTGAGTTCCACTCTTCAATTACATCCTCTTCCCCTTGACCAGCTATCGTATCATGAACATGCATCTGTTCTTCATTCTCTGCCTCTTGCACACGTACTGGACTGACTGGAACATCAATCTCCACATCGTCTCGGTCTCGAGGCTGTTCTTCTTCACCTTGTCCAGAAACAACATCAACATGTGGAGCTGGGTTCGAGCTGCTAGTGCCACAGGCTTTGGCAAAAAGGCTCTTTATATCTGTACAACGAAATCGAGAGAGCCAAGCTAATTAATTAGCGATTGAGCTATCGTGTGGCTGGCGCGATCCGCGTGGATGATATTGGGCGCGATGGGCTCCTTGACCGGGTCGACACGCAGTAGTAGTACCGACCAACGACTGGATGAGGACGCTCCTCGTTTGGATAAGAGAGAGAAGCTTGGCGATGGGGAGGAGGTGGCGAGGAAGGACGCAGATGCCGCGCGCAGGCACGACGGCGGCGTAGCACAGGCACAAGCGAGACTCGGAGGTGGCGCCTAGGAGGAGAGCAGGCACGGCGGCATCGCCGCACAGGCGGGAACAGGCCCCGCAACATCGACGCACATGCGGGAGCAGCGCCGATCGCGTCAGCGCACACGGGGGAGCACGCATGGCGGCGCCGGCGCACAGGAGGGAGCAGACCTGGCTACGTCGGCGCACAAGCGGGAGCAGGCATGGCGTCACCGGCGCACAAGCGGGAGCAGCCCGACCGCACCTGGGGACAAGCGGCAGTAATCATGGTGGCGTCGGCGCAGGATCAGGGAGCTAACAGCTAAGCCATGGGGGAGCAGTCTAGCTTGTTTTGCTTCCATTACCAGCTCACCGCAGCACAGAGTACTACCACCTCGACCAAGGTACCCAAAATTCCTTGCTGCTACACCATTTGATTGTTCGATTTAGATATTTTTGCTAGCTGTGCAAATGTTTTGGGGTGAAAAAAGTTGAATCATCTAAGCTTGTGTGTTGACGTTTTTGGACATGAAGTCATGCACTGTAGTAGGTTTTCAGGGACGCTAATGGCCTCTAGTTCATGAAGTCTTTTACTGGTCACCGTGAGATAAACAACTTGAATTTCACATTTACTCAACATTTTCTGGTGCATCTACTTGCAGCCAGTGAAGGGGGAATTCACTTGTTTCTAAATATGGAAAACTTGGGTCTACTAATCAACATGGTAGCTCATTTTGTAGATAATCTGATAGTTGTTGGGGGAAAATCTGGCAAGTTTTTTTGTTGAAACCTGATACTAGTTGTTTGTACACAAATTGTTTTGATGTATTGAAGAACCTGATAATTGCTTTCAGAAAAGCCGATTGGCTGGAAAGTCAAGCAGTTGTTCTTGAATAACCTAGTAGTTGTATAAAAAGGACATGGAAATTGTCTATGGAAACTGTAACATCCCAAATTTTGGGATTAAGAAAAATTTCGTTTAAATGACCCAAAAATCAGAACCAACAAAAACTTTTTAAATTTGTTCACTAGTGATTGAGTTTTCCTTCCTATTGCTCTGTTTAACCTTATGTGACTTGTTGTTTAAGTTGTTTGACCAATAAATATTCACCTAAGAACGCTACCAAGATACAAATATATTTAACCTTGGTGATCATGTCTTGACAAGAAAATAATCAATATATATTTTCCAATCTTATTTTGGCCAAATTCCATTTCAACGATGTTTTGATTTTAGCAACAACCCAAAGGCCTATTATTTGTGCAAGTAAATTATTTACATATGGGGTTCTAAAATTATAGAGGTCTATATACTATCTCCTACCTACTTTCAACTTTGGTATTCTTTTTGGGAATTTCCATCTCCTATTTTGAACTCCTATTTTAATCTATTTTGGAAAGAGTGACATGGGAAGTATTTTAGCCCATATATTTTCCTTATCAATAAAACCTTTTGAAATGTATCAAGATAAGGATGAGGAACTATTCACTAAACCTTGTCATGAATATTCTTGGTCACCATCTCACAAATTAATTGAGTGCTTTAAAAATTAATTGAGTAGTGCATTGCTTGCTTGCTTTGACTTGTTGCTGGTTTCACTAGTGTTGACTTGTTGTTGTTTAATTGTTGTGTGTGCTTTGCTAGCCTTAATTTTATATCTATATGATCTCTTGTGTGTATGTGTGTTTACCAAGGTGAAAATGGCTTTGTGCCATATTTTTATACTTCTAATAATCAAAATATCAATTTATGATCTATCTTCTTCTCTGTTAAAAGATACCATATCTTGAGCCTCACCAAATCTTTAACATTGGTCCTTTTGAAAATTCTCCAGCATAGATCTCATCTACTCCACCAAAACTACCTACCAGAAGCAAGTTTGAATTATATTGAATTCCATTACTCACTTATCCATGATCGTTTAGAATGCTAGTCAAACCAGTGACCATTCCTTCTATCCAAATCTGTTGATTGTCTTTGCAACAATTCAAACCCAAGACATTGAGTAACCACACAAATTGATCCTTATTAACATTACTTGTGTGGGGGAAAACTAGAAATTATTTTATTACTTATTTATATTACTAAATCCTTACTTCCTTTCTTTTGAACAAAAACCCTAATTTCAATATTTTACATGAAATGATAAGTATTTTCAAAATAGAAAATTATTAAAAAATCAGTTTTGTGGTCTCTATTATATAGTATCTCACCTCACTTCAACAATAAGTGTTTTTGGCCATTTTTAATAATCTTTATTAATTCTTTTCAAAAAGGGCAGAAATGAATTTTAAACTACTTTGTGAATAAAAGTATTTCTAAAAATTTGGGGAAATTTTCCTGACATACCTAGGGTCATATAGGGCCTAATAATGCAAAAATCCCACCTAGTTCAATTCAAATTTTTGAAACAAAATCAAATAGACTATTCTGGACATTTCGCAAAAACTCTTAAAACTCCACCAATTCAAATCAGAAAAATGTGAGACCACTTTCCCTAGACTCAAATTTTCATCCTGCATCTACTGGACATCATTTTTGTGCCTTGTGTTATTCAAAAAAATGGAGTTCTCGACAAATTCCTTCTCTGCCTTTTCTGACCAGCAATGGGATCTTGTTGATCCTGGTCAATCCACTCCACTCCAACACCCCTCTCTTGCTCCTGTGCATGCACAAGTATAGCCTAGGCACACTAGACATCATTTCCCTACCCCTGCCTTCTCCTACACGACAGCACAAAGCTCTAAGGCGCTGCTACAGTACCCTGGACAGGGCTGAGCACCACCCACCTTGCCCAATCCTTGCACCCGACCACCCCATGACCCCTCCTCGCGCCCTGCAGTCCCTGCTGCTCCGTAGACACCCCCTCTCTTCCTCTCTTGTCCCTCTGCACCGCCCAGCCCAGCCAATCGAGCTCGGTCGTTCTGTCGAACACCACTCGAGCACCCCTGACCTCGACGTGACCTCGGCCGAGCCAACGGCTCGTGCCACTCACTTCTGTCCAAAGCCCACAGACGCGCGAGCACACGCTCCTCCACCGCCCAGCTCGCCCAATCCTCCTCCCGTGCTCCACAAACTGCTGCCCGTGCACCAAGTGCACCCTAGACCGGCACCCGCATGGATATAAGGCCACGGCCCCTCTACCGCGCCCTGGCCTTGCCATTCTGCCTCCTGCCACTCTCCTCCGCCACCCCCTTGCGATAAAAACCAAGTTCCCTCGCCCTCTGTCGCCAGGGAACGCGAGATTGCCCAGCTCGGACCCGAGCTGTTGCGACCAAGCTTGCAGGCGACACCGTCCACCTCCCTCTCTATTTCTTGCTCCATCGTGTTCCCCTCATCGAGGCCTAGTTCCCTGACATCCTCTTTTGTCCAGGATACCTAGGAGACGTCGACGCCGTCCGGAGCCCGTGGAAGCCGCCCTCGCCGTTCCCGCCACCTCCAAGCCCGCCGCCAAGATCTTCTTCCACCGCCATCATCCCCGAGCCCGCGGCATCTCAAATCCATCCGCGCCTTCGTGTTTCATCGACCCTAGGTGAGGCCGCCGTCCCCGCACTGCTCCCTGCTTCTCCTCGCTTGTCCGTGCGAGCTGCGAGGAAGACGACGGCGTCCTCGTACCGTTTCGCCCGCGCGTGCCTTGCATGGCCTCGCACGGCCCGGCTTGGGCCAGATCCGGCCCATTGACGTTTTTTTAAGTTGAATTTATTCTTTTCTCACAGATATGCTTCTGGTCTGTAGCTTTAATCCAAAATAAAATAGTTCAACTCCATATTTGTGCAAACTAAAAATCACAGTGGTAGCATAAGGAGGTTAGAGCCTTGTGCAACTTGCAGAAGTGAAAAATATTAATTTGTGTAGTCTTGATAATTGTTGTTTTGTCACTGGTCAGAATCAGTGTTTTGCGCATAACTTAGGTTATATTGATCTAAAAATTATGAATCCAATTGTTTTGGGAAGATCTTGACAGTAGCTTTCACTAGAAATTTGTCTCATGCGATTTGGATTCCTAGAACTAAAATTACATGCATTTCTAGTTTAGGCCAGTAAGCACTTTGTGCATTTTTAATAATTTCTGTATATAAAATTTTGGACCAAACTCAATTGGAGCAGCTTCTAATAGTAACAGAGAACACCAGTCCTAGTTTGCATAACTGTTTGGTTAACAGAACTCCCTAGGAGTAATAATTAGTAAAAGTGTAGTTTCTGCCTCAAATAAAAAGAAAGGAATTTAATTGTCTTGTTATTAAAAATGTGTTTTATGCTTGTTAATGTTTGTTTTGGTACTGTTACTTGTGTGTTACTGATGTTTAGCATGCTAATATATGTTAGTACTGTTTGTGACTTGTGCTAATCTTGTTTGAGTTAAACATGTGTTGTTAAGATGAATTTAATGTTTCCAACAAATATTCAACTTTGCTTGTGTGCTTGAGAATTAAAATGAGCTAAATAAATCTTTTAAACTAATATTTTAGCTACTGGTTGTTCAAGTTTGTTAATTGTGCTAGCCTTTCAAGTTAGTAGTAATCCCTAAAAGATGCTTAATCACTACTTCAAACCTACCTTTATAAAAATGAATAGAGTTGTAATTGCCAAACTTGTTTGTTAAATAAAAATCTTGCCTCATGATTGTTGTTTGTTAGACTTGCTTGATGTTTGTTTTTGGAGTGTCTTGCTGTATGATTGATTGTGTTCTTTTCATTTTTGCGACGCTAGATAATAACGCTACCGGAGTGGTCTTTGGAGAGCGTTTATTGAAGAAGGATGGGAGTTTATTTCTTTGATCAATGAGAAGAAGTCCAGGATATTTTTGAACCAGGCAAGCAATTTGATCATGCATTATATACTGCTATTTTAGTTTACATGTTTTACCTATAAAAAGGGGCTTAAGTGATTTAAGTGGTGTGTACCACTAAAACCCTATTTCTAAAAACCCTTTTTCAAAAGTATAAAACACCCTATATAGAGGTGTTAGTATTATACATCAGTTTCTAAATGGGGACATATTTGTTTTTACTCAAAAGCCGTCTATGAATTTTTTTGGGTAAGATTATGATCTACCCAGGTTTTGGTTAAAAATATTTTGTTATGAAAATTGGAGATGACGATGGAGGATGGAGTTTTTATGAAAATGCACATTGTGTCCTAGTACTATGACGACCAACCATACCCTGTGCGACCATATTTATCCACATATGGGAAATGGCGTAGTCATGTAGTTTGCTCATTTTAGTATGGGATACCTCAACAACGGAGATGACTCCGTTTCATGAGGGGATGGTTCGGTGACCTACCCCCTGACCTGGGTCCTCGCTCCTACTAAAGAGGAGGATTGAAGGTGCCACCAAACATCGCCGGCCAAAACTATGAGTCCTCACACTTAGGGTCATCGACGGGTGCCCAGACTAGGTGTCGACGAAAAGTGTCATAAGGGCAGGGTCCTATACTAGGATGAGCAAATGAGAGGCTATGGCCGGTAACTCAACTTCGCATACACCTTGTATGGCGGGATGTGGTTGACACGATGAGTTGCCGGATGGATGTGGGGAAAGCGTGCTATCTCTGCAGAGTGTAAAACTATTCGAATAGCCGAGTCCTCGGTAATGGACAGTTGGGAGGTTGTCCTATGACCATGTGCAAAGTTTTGAGATTTGAAAAGAAAATGGAGATGTTTTATGCAACCATGCAAAAGGGTCGGCATGATGCTGCTGGAAAAAGAGGAAGACCATGAAGGGCTATGGTCGAGAAGGCGGAGTTTTGAGGAAGAACTTGTTTTGATTGTTTTTGAGAAAAACTACTTTCCAAAATGATTTGTTTTCAACAAAGATATGGAGAAAAACTACTTTCCAAAATGTTATGTTTTTAACAACTACATAGAGAAAAAAACTACTTTCCAAAACGTTTTGTTTTCAACTAAGATAAAGGGAAAAACTATTTTCCAAAATATTTGCTTTCAACAAGGATATAGAGAAAAACTACTTTACAAAATGTTTTGTTTTCAACAAATACATAGAGGAAAAACTACTTTCCAAAACGTTTTGTTTTCAACAAATATATAGAGATAAACTATTTTTCTAAAATGTTTTGTTTTCAACAAAGATATAGAGATGCTATATCTACCGGAGAAAAACTACTTTCCAAAACGTATTGTTTTCAACAAGGGCATATAAATTATTTTTCTAAAACAAAGTCTTTCATCAAACAAAAATAAACTCAGTATGCATGATCTAGTTGGGGTAGCTTGCGAGTACAATCAAATTTACTCATATTGGTTTCATCCCTGACTGTTGTCTTAGCCAGATCTCGAGAAGAAATATGAAGAGGAGGTTCTAGAAGATGAGAAGTTCGACGATGTTTTTGCGAGCTAGGCCGTCTCCCAGTCAGCTGCCTGTAGGGTTATGGCAAATGACTTGGGCTCCACGTTATTTGATGATTTCGCTGCAAGTACCTGTTGAAGCTTATGACTTTAATCAAGTAAGTATATTTATTCGGTATTTATGGATGTTCTTTCGTTACCAGTTTGATTGTGCTCAGCGACACACTGATCATGGGATCGCTGATGTTGTAGGCACATGGGAATTTCGGACAGCTAGTTCGAGGTCCCCACACCGACCCCGATAATTGTTTCTAGACAACCCATTAGTTGAATGGGGGGGGGGGGGGGGGGGGAACCTCGTACTATTTTTCGGAAAACACAGGGGAAACTCGGTAACTAATCCTATGTAGTACTCTAGTAATTGTATGATGAATACCTAATAGTTATTTGTTATTAATCTAGTAATCATATCATGAAAACATGGTAATTGTTTCTAAATAATTTGCTGATTGTTTAGTGAAAATCTAGTAATTGTATGATGAAAATCCGATGATTGTTTCTAAATAATTAGGTAGTTCTTTCTAATAATTTGGTAATTGTATACTAAAAACCCGGTAATTGTTTCTAAATAATCCGGTTATTTATATTGAAAACATGGTTAACTAGTAATAAACAACCTGGCAACTGATTGTAAAGGACTTGGAAACTTATAATAAACAACCTGGCAACTGTAAAGAACTTGGCAATTAGTAATAAACAACCTGACAACTGATTCTAAAGAACTTGGCAACATGGTTTGTAAGGCGGTAAGGCGTCATAAGGCGGACGGGGCGCCTTAGCGCCTACGGCGGTTATTTTTCTAAGGCGGAGGGGTCGCGAGGGGGGCGGGAGGAGGGGGGTTGTCGCCTAAGCGTCGCCTTAGGGATGCCTTGTAAACCATGCTTGGCAACTTATAAAAAAACTCCCTGGCAACTGATTATAAAGAACTTGGCAACTAGTAGTAAACAACCTGGCAACTGATTGTAAAGAACTTGGTAATTTATTAAAAAAAAACTTCCTGGCAGAACCTGGCAACTGATTGTAACGAACTTGGCAACTTATAATAAACAATCTGGCAATTGATGAATTTTTTCTATTGCTGAATTGAAGTACTTTGTCGTTCCGAAATATCATTGGTGCTGGCCTGCTTTAGCATTGTTTTATTTTCATCATCAAAATGCATAGCATTGGTGCTGGCCTGCTTTAGCATTGTTTTATTTTCATCATCAAAATGCATAGGGACAACAAGCTATCCCCAACCTGATACTAAATACAAAAAGATGTAAGTTCAAAGTTATCCTAACAATGCTTCTTATTTTTTCCAGAGTGTTTGGAGTTTATGACCACACAACCGACCAGAAAATGGTGTGTTGATGGATAGGACGAGCAAAAAATATGTGTAGTATAAAGAAGGAGCAGTTTGTGCACAGAAAGAAGTTTTTGGTTGCTTTTGTTGTTTGCTAAGATTCTAGATTTTTAGTTGTCACATTTAGTTGCCAAGTTTCTTCTGTCTAGTTTTCTAGTGTTTAGTTGCCAGGTTCATAGTCCGTGGTATCCAGGTTCACGTTCTTGTATTTTTGCTTTTTGATAGAGATGTTTCTTGTCCCTAGTTTAGATTTCCTCAACTTTGCTATTATGAATACCTAAGTGACTGGTTTACGTATCTCTAAAGTACCTGATTATCTCAATGATTAGTGATATAAATTTGTCATAGTTGTGTCTACATGGTTTATGTAGATTTTCCCATCTTCATTCATGTTATGTCTACGTGATATATGGCGAGGTAATATTCATCTCGTTTTTAGATGATGATATTAATCTTGTTTGTCGTCAAATTCCATGGCGTGATGTTATGGCTATGGGTCTATGGCAGTTGGGATTGGAATTGTTTTTTTGGGCCATATATCACGTGGAACCCCAGTCAGGGATTGGGGCGTGGCAGCTGGAAAGAGTTCATCGTCAAAATAAAATAAAAAAGCTGGAAAGAGCTGGTGCGCTAGCGCGCGGGAATACTTATGGCTGGTTATCCGACGCCGTACGGGAGGACTTTGGTGGGGCACGGTCGCTAGGTAGCACGGTCCATTAATCATTGAACAGTGGTAGCAGCGAACAGTATTGTAGTAGACATCCTACAGGAGCTTATTTCACAAAACAACAAGATTGGTTTCAGAATTCAGAGGGCAATTTCAGTTCTGAAAACAGACCTTTCATAATGTACTTGATGTTCTTCTCCGGCGCCATATCCGTACTCGTCCTCGCGGCCTTGTCTCGGTGGCCGGCGGCCACGATTTTGTGCTTACTAGGACATATGCCCGTGCGCTGCCACGGAAACACATCAAATTGTTAGTAAAATTATTTATGTATAAATGATACGCTCCGATCGACTCAAGATTCATTGCGTGTTAGAAAAAGGGTGGTAGTGTGTATCAGCTGCTAAACTCCATGTTATATCAGGAAGTTCATGTGACCAATACATATACGGATATACCAATCGGTGAAATATCTTAAACATACTGCAACGGCTACACTGGTATGGTATTGTTACGGTCAATCTATAAAAACATGCAAGATGTGAAGCAAAAGTGTGCACATTGCAAATGATTAAGATATGTACAACAACAAATTGCTGTTTGTCTACCTAAACATACAACTAAATTATCTTTGTGCTTCCTCATATCTACTTGCTTTTTACCTACTTGCTCGTACTATCCTTCCTATTGTACTCCATTCTTCCTTCCATTTGCTCCATTGAACCCCCTTTCTCTGAAAGAAGCGGAATAATTCAGTACATGGAAAAACATTATCTTAAGAGAAATATACAACCATAATAGCAGATATTAGTAGATTAGCAAAATAAAACATGCTCCATTGTTTTGCCACACCGTCGCTGCATCCAACCCCGTCTGGTCGTAACCACTGAAACTTGAGATGAGAAATTTGTTACTGCATTTGCAAGTCCACAGTATGGCAAGACCTGCAGCGTTCCTAAATTGAAAAGAAATCTAACTTTATCTGGAATATAAACCAGAAAATTATACATATCAGTATTAGAGGGGCTAACCAGTCCACTAAATAAATTGGCAATACAACAAACTGCTAGCTCCCATAGAGGAAGACCAATTTGATCGACGTACAGTTACAATACTGAAGAAAGTGGATATATAGCAGAGACAATACATCTAATCTGAAAATCGGTGGTTTCATATCTTACAGGCATGCCGTTTATCAATACCTCATCATATTTATCATAGGACATCATATTCGGCAGACAAAATCTCCACAAGATGGTTATCATTTTGCGCAAATGCACATATGGACAAAAAAAAGCAAGCCATGCTTGAAAATAACCTGGGAAACAATGAACTTTGCTCAGTAGGGAAGAGAAAATATTATGGCCCTTGTCTAGGACCCCTAAAGTTTACTTTAGTCCTGAGTCGCTATCTCCAAATAATATGGAGTAACTCACTAAATGACAAATATTTCTTATTCGAAATAGTTGCTTCAAGCCAGGGACTTGAAAACAAAAACATGGTTATGTGCAGGACGCAAAAATATATTTCGAATATATACATACAGGCATATAGCATTATCCAGACTCAGCAACATAATTGAGGTCTTCACTTATATCCACATCACCCACAACTAATAGAATTTAGTTCTAGTCAATTACAAAGCATGAAACATATCTTGTTATACTACGAGTCTAATATATACAATCAAATACCAACAATGAACTACATATATGTTGGAATTTTCAGTGAAAAGGGATGAAAAGAATGAATACAATCGAACTAAATTTTCAATGAAAAGGGAAGAAAACCTGGAAGCAGGCGGGGCGCTCCATTCCGGCAACCTCGACGATGAGCTTGATGTGTGTGTCATTGCTGTAAGTAGTTACTTCTTCTTTCACACACCCAACTGATACAGTGGGAATATGGGTGACGACAACTACTGGTTGGGCTGCTGCGCTTGATTACAGGACTGAAGAGCGGTGCAATACACTTTCTGGCATTTCAATATGCACTGATCAATATATTTCTACCTGAACAAAAATTATTTCATGGACACATACCAGTATTAGTAGCATCCAATCATGCGTATATCAGGAAACAACATATATCTTCTTCACAATAAGATAACAGCAGTACTAAAAAATGCAGCACATTATGAGGTACAATTGGGAGGCTACCATGTACTAACTCTGCTACTATGAGTATGACTGTCTCATCTCTTGTGTTGTATTCTGAAAATTGCAACATCATATATTTCTTATTATTTGCACAAATGGTGCTAACGTGACAAAATGTTGATTCTAACCACAATTCCAGTTCTATAGGAAATCTAAGACCGAGTGCGTCAATTTGGCTCCCGTGCTCCATGGAGTCCGTTATTTAAGAAAACAAAATAATATTTATATTTTTCAAAATTGTGATATCAGGTATATGGATACATATTCATATGATTTACAGATCTGATAAGTTTCACGGAAAAATACTTTAAGCATTGAGCACCTATCTTGAAGCAAGTTGTCTTCCAAAAAGCACAAGGAAAAATCTGTAATTGTGTAACAAATGATTACCGAACAACTATTTTCTGGAGGAAAGGGGAGAGGAGAAGACAGTGCGTTGCACCGTATGCCGGATACTCGTCGTCCCTCTCCTCTGTTTGGTCCTGAGGTCGTCTGTACGTAAACATTGAAGAAACAATAAGACGGAGGCGGCGATGGAGATCCATGGAATCAAAATATTTATCACATGTAGGATGCAGAAAACCATGTCGATGAAAATGGCCGAACTGTGCAAGTGACACATAATTTATTTTTGCTCCCACGATGATGACAAAAGCTGTAACCACCGATAATCATTTAATCACCAAAAGGTAAATGCTTGCAGTTGCAGTATGGAAAAGGTGCCAACAAAATGGTGTACCTCTGAACTGGACAGGGGCATTGTTTCAGTGTCCAGCAGATGTTAATTCAGTCACAGCCGACTGAAACCGAATTCTATTTTAGCAGAAACTAACTTACAAAATCGCAAATATATTTGCTACAACAGCAATCATCAAGTGACATACATGATTAATATGCAGACAAGGGGAAATGAAGTGATTAAACTTACAAACATCACATGGTGGAAGATGTGGAAGAACAGAATGGATGAAGCAAAACATGCATAATGCATTGATGGTTTACGTGGTACAACCCAACATCTCATATTATTTAGTAAATAAAGAAAGCGATATCATAGTTTAGGAATATACAATCTTCAAAACTGTCTCTCATGTGACAGTATTCAGGGTCATCAACACAAACAGCCTGCAGTAATAGTTGAAATAAATCAAACCTAAACCCAAATTAGAACTAATAGCATGTTATTTTCGGATCACACACAAAACACGAGAGAGCCAGCAGAGAGAACGCACGACACCTTGCTTGGAGATGAGGACGACGGGAGAGTGTGGCGTCGATGGTGACCGCATGCTTTTATTAGTGCAATCTGATGCAGTGCAAACCTTGTGCGTCGGGATCGGACTGGACGAGCTCCTCCCTCCCCTTGTTGGGCGAGGAGCAGCAGGAGCTGGGGGAGGCCGGGCTTGATCTCCTCCTCCTTATCTGCAGGGGCACGGGCAAGGGCATGAGCAGATGAAATCGTGGTTTGGAAGCGGAGAGGAGAGAGACCGGGAACTCACGGTGCCTGGTCCAGATCGACGCGGACCATTTCCAGCGCTGCTGCTGCTGCTTCTTGGGAGGGGCGGGAGAGATCGACCTGATGGGGATAGAAAGGAGAGGGTGAGCGGCGAGGCTGTGGTATCCGGTGGCGGCTAGAGAGGGAAAAAAATGGATCGAGCACATACCAGGTCGACGGCGACGTCCACCCCTTGATGCTGCTTCTTGGGAGGGGCTGGGTCGACGGCGAGATCGATCTGATGGGGGTAGAAAGGATAGGGTGAGCGGCGAGTCTGAGGTTTCCGTTGGCGGCGAGAGAGGGAAGAAAGTTGATTGAGCACATACGAGAGCAACAGCGGCATGGCGGTAGCAGATGAGGTCGACGGCGGCTTCCTAGGCAACGGCCTGCGTCCCCCTCCTTGCTCCGCGGCTCGAGGGGGCGGCGGCAGCAGTCGATCCGGTGAGCGGCGTGCCGGCGTAGAAGGGGGTCGATCCGAGGGAACTGGGTGGGTTGGTTTCGGTCGCGATCGACCGAAACTTCCTCGTGGCACCACGACCTCCCCCGGACCCCCGCTCGGCCGTCTCCGCCATAGGCCGCCCCACCGGACGGCCACCCACTCAACTCGGCAGTGGAGGTGACGGACTGGCGGCGAATCTTGGATGTGGTCACTGCATCTTCCATCGCGAAGAGAGAGGAGGGAGGGGATCACGCCGGCGGCCACTGCGTGTTCATCGCGAGGAGAGAGGAAGGGGGATCTGGCGGTGGAGGTTTCGGTCGTTGCGTTTCCTGGACTGCGGGTTGGTTTCATACTTTCTGAGGGACTAAATTGCAAAACGACGACGTACGACGGACGACGGCCAAGGCAGAAGACAGGACACTCCATACTTTTGTAGTAGAGATTGGCTGCTGCTCTCCGGTCTCGTTTCCGCCTCCGCGCCGCACGACTTGACGAGGGTTTCCGGAATATCAGAGCTGGGAAGTTGCCACTTGCCAGGATCGTGTGACGAAGATCGAAGGCAAGTCGTCGCGTTAGAGAGCGTACAGCCCAATTGCATCACCTATCAGGCCCAACGCCAAAGAGTCAGCAGGCCCAGCAGGGAGTCCGGCACGATACATTTTCGCAGGCTGCAGCGAATCACACTGAAGACGCACCTGATACCTGAATTTATGAAACATATATCGCAATTTCTTTATCTTGGTTGACCACGATATTGACAAACGCGAGCTCACCGGTCGAGCCGCACGATCCGAATCCAACGACGCGCCCGACTTGGCCCACGCGGACGTTACTCCAGGCCCAGGGGACAGTTACGTGTTGCCGACAGCATTTCACCTCCATCGTGCCCACCTCTCCTCTCCATTCCCCACTCGCGCAGCTCCGTGCACCGCTCGCGGATCGCGACCATCGCCGCCGTTCCTCGAGCACCATCTGTTCCTTGAGCGACCACGGACGAGCGCACCACCGTCGGGGGGCAGGCTGTGGATTGGTGGGAGGTGGAGGTAGGAGAGGGAGGCGCGCCATCGTGGGCGTGGGTTTCTTCACCGGCGACGTGTCAGATACTCGGCATCTTTAGTCTAGCACTCTGTTTTATCGTTTATGTTAATTACCTGTCTGACAGTTACTATCACTATTGTAACTAAACTGGCATATATGACCAGCCGTGGGGAACGACAAGGCTATGGAATAACAAAATTGCTATGAGCAAACCCTAGTTTCCTTAGCTGTTCTTACTTTCCTTAGCCAAATCCTGACTAGCGGGTCTCCAATCGGGAGTTTATCGTCGGATTCCGACTAGCGGGATCTGACAAAGTGGTATCAGAGCAAATCCTCGGATCAATTTTTTTGATTCGTAGCGATTCCCCATCCTCCTCTCCAAATCCCCTTTCCCCATCGCCACCGAGCCAGCCACAGAGCCGTCGCCCGCTCCTCCTCCGTCACCGACCCCCGATTCGCCACCGAGCCGCACCCATCCTTCAACGCACGCATCGCACGGGAGTGCTCCCCATCGACCAAATCCCTCCCGAGCTCCTCACTCGTCGCCCCGCCCTTCCTCACACCAACCGCATCCCACACCCGGCCACCACCCGCACCCCACCCACTCCGCCGACGCCGCCATCAGCCCCGCCACGGCAAGATCGCCGTCCTCCCTGGCCGTGCGTTCCCGCCGCCTCCTGCTCCCTCACCGCGCGTGGTCGCCTCATCCCCGTCCCCAAACACCACGGGCCCCTCCGCCTTCCTGCTCCGCCCTCCCCTGTCCCGTTGACGGCGCCGCCACGGTCCTCTCCTCGCCAGGACTCCGCCGACGCCGCCATCAGCATCCCCGTCTCCTACCCCATCGCCGGCGATTCACCTTGCTCCGGCCTCCTCCGTGGCGTCGTGACCGGCTGCCGTCCCGAGCCCCCGCTCGACGTGCTCCCTGCTGCCTCCGGAAGCGCGCCGGCAGCCCACCTACGCACAGGATGGGCAAATCCAAGCACAACGACCCGGCGGACGCACAAGAACTCGCCGCTCTCAAGCTCGACATGGAGCACCTCAGCACCAGGACGGAAGAAATCGGATCCAAAGTTGATGGAGTGGAAGAAAAGGTAACAGCTTTATCAGCTCAATTCTCTCGGTTGGAGTCCCTGCTGTTAGCTGATCGCGAGCGTGTGTCCGAGCAACAGAAGGCTGTGGAGCTAGAGAAACAGAGAGCTGCAGAAATCAGCCAGCAAACCGCAGATGAACAAGAAAAAGCAGCAGCAGACGAACAACAACAGAAACAACAGGCCGAAGAACAGGCAGCAGCTGCAGCGCAACGGCGACAACACCAGGCAGAACATGAGCGTGCTCGTGGTCATCAGCATCAGCAGCAGATGCAGGCAGAACATGAGCGTGGTCGTGGTCATCAGCATCAGCAGCAAATGCCACCGTACTGGCGCAGGCGTTCTGATGCTCAGGAGGCCCCAAGGTATGATTACCCAAACACTGATCAGAGAGGTGAACAATACCCACAGTGGAATCAATATCCAACTCACCACCATACATTTCCTACCAATTACCAACTCCCTCCACACCCTGACCCTTATAACCCATACAATCCACACCCATACCCACCACAATTTCACATACACCCACAGCTCCCTCCACCACAACCTCCCCAACCACCAGCCACACCATACAACAACCATCAGAATGAAAACCAACATTACCACCGACAGGGAGAGCCACCTGACAGATATCAATTAAACAGAGGAGGCCGGAACCAAGAGTTCGACCGTGATGCCCAATTTTACAAATCTATTGCCAAGGCTCCGAAGATGGACTTTCCGAGATTCGATGGCAGTAACCCTGAAGAGTGGCTCAGAATGACTGCAAAGTATTTTGCTATGGTCTATGTTCCTGAAAATGCCAAATTTGACTATGCACAGATGTATATCACTGGCAGGGCTGACACATGGTTGAGAAATTCAGGAGTGTTGGAAGAAAACCTCTCTTGGAAAGATTTCTGTGATGTGGTGCAGAGATTTTCAGCTAATAGCTCTTATGAAGCTGTAGAGGAGTTCAATTCCATCAGACAAGGTTATACTATTGTCAATGAGTATACCGACATATTTGAAGAGAAGATGGCAAACTACCGCAAGGAAAATCCTGATGTTAAAGAAGCCTATTACATCAAATGCTACATCAATGGCCTTAGAGGTGAAATAAAGCATTATATGAAACCCCTTAAACCTACTTCTTTGTATGAGGCTGTAGCTTATGCAAGAGATATGGAATTGGGCATGCAAGCAACAGCTCAAAGCCATACCAGAAGATTGAATGCAGCAAACGAATCCAATTTCACTCCCCCAATTCACCCTAGGCCAACATTCACTCCTGACAACAATCCTAAGAAGGATTTGGAGAACCAAAGGACTAGACCTGAAGCTAAATTCAATGAGCCGGGCAAATGCAAATACTGTGGTCAGAAGTGGTTCTTTGGACATCGCTGCCAACAATACAAGTCATTGAACTTAATGACAGCAGATAGTTCCCAAGAACGGGAAGAGGAAGAATTCCATGATCTACCACAAGAACATACCAACCAAGCACAAACGACACCGGATCAACAGGACGATACACCACAACCTTGAAGACGTGGTTTCCTGATGCAAACACTTGAGGACAAGTGCAGTTTCGAGGGGGGAGAAGTGTCAGATACTCGGCATCTTTAGTCTAGCACTCTGTTTTATCGTTTATGTTAATTACCTGTGTGACAGTTACTATCACTATTGTAACTAAACTGGCATATATGACCAGCCGTGGGGAACGACAAGGCTATGGAATAACAAAATTGCTATGAGCAAACCCTAGTTTCCTTAGCTGTTCTTACTTTCCTTAGCCAAATCCTGACTAGCGGGTCTCCAATCGGGAGTTTATCGTCGGATTCCGACTAGCGGGATCTGACACGACGGCAAATCTACGAGACTACGACGGTGGGTCGATTTCGCCAAGGAAGGTAACAGCGCAATCTTACATCTCATTCTTCTAGGTCGTTTCCCTCGCTCAGATCTGGTCCCGACGAGTAACATCATCCCCTTGCTGGGAAATTTTTGTGCAGACCAAGGGGATTCTTTCTGACGTGGTAGATTTGATTTTCCTGGCATAAGGCGGCGGAATCCGGGCTTACTTTTTCCGCTGCAGATTGAAGAGACAGGGCACCTTCATCCACTACCGAAACTTGCAGGTCAGTTGTTGGATGTACATGTACTGTTCTCCTGGTAACACTTGGACGGTAATGGCAGTAGATGATTTTTTTTTTTGTTGTTTGTTGTTGAGCTTCCACTAAATGTAATTGTTCGGCAAAATCCACAAGCATGAACCAAAATCCACAAATGAACAGTCTATATTCTAGATGTAAGTTATTTTTTACTCTCTGATTGATGCATTTTTTCTGCAAATCCATAAGCATGAAACCAATTTGCAACATACAAGGCTCTAGATGTAAGTTATTTTCGTAGATGCATTCTTTGTCTCTCTGATCTGCCACTACATGTATTTTTTTCTGCAAACCCATAAGCATATGAATGCCAGATGTAAGGTTTGGGTGAGGTTTTCGAGAGTTTTTATCCCCCTGGTATATGAATTCTGTATGATGCTTGATGGATATGGTTCTTGTTAGCTCCTTGTCCCTCTGGTAGTTCTTGCAATAACATGGTACAATGTAAGTTTTAAGTGTCATGGACCTTCAAATAAGCATGAACCAGTATCATATCCTTAATTATGTAAAATGTAATAATTAATTTGGCATGAAACCAAATGTAATTCTGCCATCAACAAATAATACAAATCTATGTAAAAAATGTAAGTTATGTAAAATTTTACAGAGCAATGACAGTAAATAGGGGAGCTCCTCTGTGGTAAATTTCTTTTTTGCATGGAACCAAATGTAGATAGATGCTGCTTTATGTAAGTTATTTTTTTAGGATGGGGAAGAAACGTGGATGAAGTTTTCTGGATGCCACAAGCTTGAACACATGATAGTTTTTCAGTAATTGTTTTTTTGTAAATATAATCCTGATTGATTTTTGTTGTTCTTACTTTTTTAAATGAACTGTAGAAACAATGTCTTAAGTCGAAGAGTCTAGGAGGCCAGCTGTGTCACGTGTTGTGCTGGATTACCTTAGGATCAACAATTAATGGGCATGTCAATGTTTGTTGTTCTTACTTTTTTAAATGAATTGTAGAACCAATGTTTAGGCCAGCTGTGTCACGTGTTGTGCTGGATTACCTTAGGATCAACAGTTGGCATGTCAATGATGTGTTTGTAGTCAAGAATTTTTCACGACACGGTAAATAAGGGATTTATACCGCGCTCCATGTCATCAAGAAAATGTTGAGGAATGAATTTATGTACGCAGTGAACTACACCAGGGAGGCTCAGCTTGCCATTAGGTGCACAGTCCCTGTCGATGCCGAGGCACTAGATGCCGCAAACGTGATGTTCAAATTTGACCACCAATAAATCAAGATTTACAAACTTGCATCCATTAGTCCAGTACCACACCGTTTTTTACAGTACAGTTGCAAGTTTTAGACAAATTACTGGCCAACACTTCCTGATTGTATAACCTTACACCTAGTTTTGCTAAGTAAATCCCAGGGTCCTTCTTGCAGTCAGTTTTTTTTGCACAGGATTTAGACGAATTACTAGTCATCACTCCTAATTTGCCTAACTTTTTACATCTAAGTTGGCCAAGTAAATCCCAGGGGGTCACACTTTCAATTTTATTTTGCACATCAGCACAAGTTCTTGACAGTCCTAGTTTGCCAAGTAATTCCCATGACGTCCTTTCTTTAGTTTGCCGGTCCTAGTTTGCCGATGACGAATTACTGGTCAGTTTACATCTAGTTTGCCAAGTAATTCCCATGACGTCCTTTCTTTCTTGCACTCTGCAACACATCCATAGGGGTTTTACAAGAATTTCATGTTACAGGGAAGTAAAGAAGGAGCATGGAGCCATGGATGGTGGCACGGGGAGAACAAAGAGGTGACGGGCAAATAATTTACATCTATTCGGGAACTTCTAATGTTGGCTGAAACCCTTTTGTAGAACCCTTTTCTCTTCAATCTTCCTCTTTGCTGAATCTTCTAGTTTGCTGATGGAGATGTATATTCGTAAGATATGAGTTCTGGAGAGCTCTTTGTGATGGGGGATGTAAACTATGATCTGCTTTTGTCCCGTGTGCTGTTTTGTTGCAAACTGAGGGGGAAAAAAGACGGAAGGAGGATAGAAGCTGTTTTTTCTTGCAGAATGTAATTTGATTTTGGACCTATGGAAGTGGGGAGGAGCTAGGGTTCTTCATCAGGCGGCTATGGAGTAGCGAGGATAGGGAAGGCCGAAGAAGATCACCTAGGGGCGACCTCCTTTATGGTGCGGGAGATCTGGGGCTGGTCCCGCAAAATTGGGCACCTGGGCGCGTGCACTGAGGCTGCCAAAGCCAACGTGCTGGGGCGATCACATGGGTCGTCCAAAAGCACGCGCGCGCGTGGAACCTTTCCTTTTCTAGCGAATCGTTCCTTTCCGTATTTGGGTTGTGGAACTGACCTCGCTGTAAGGTAGATCGTGGTCGACCACGACCTAGCAACGTCCAACATATATATACCTAGTAGTAGTATTAGCGCAAAACTTTAGGTATGGCGGATGCCAAACCTCGCCATATAGCTAGCTCCGCCACTGATACCATTGTGGTAGGTCGAACCATTGTGAGTCCGGATTCGGTTCGATTTGCAATCCAATCTCCGGCCGGCCGGAGACAAAACTGGGTGGACACAACAAAATTAGACGACGAAGCCATGGAAGACCCAGGCGAGTTGATTTTGATTTCCGATGAGATGGCAACTTGCATCGAGGAGACCGCACAAGAACCGGAGATGCAGTTCTTGGACATGGGCTGCCGCACGTTTCTATCCAAACTCTCCAACTTGTTCAGCAGCCCCTGCAAAGATAAGAGTGGGCACTCTCTTCTCGTACACCCACAAATTTCTATTGTTCATCATATCTACTGCTGAAATTTTGATTTATTTTATGGACGCAGCCTTGTTGAGCCCTATGCACTTCACGCACGCTGCACCGTCGGGCGACGCCGCCTCCGTCGCCTCCAGTGGCCGCTGCGTGTGTACGGCATGGTCGCCGCCCACATTCTCTTCCGCCGTAAGAGGGATCACTGCCAAATACTCACTCAAAAGGTTTGTTATTGTTTTTCTCCTCCACGCATGCATTTAGTTCCTTTTTTGCTTACGTCCTTGTTGGTTTATTCTTATTTTTTGGAAAATCAAATCAATGCAGGATCCTTGCTTGCGGTTGACCGGCCCGTCTCGCGCGATCGTCGCTACGGACACTGTTGACTTCGAAATCAAACTGAAAATAAAGGGAAAGGGCTGCACAAAGTCACAAGATAGGGTGCTGATGCGTGAGACCTTCGTCTACAGCGGCGGTAACGAGACCACCGCTCTCTCGTTGAACAACGACGGCTGCAAAATTACCTTACGGTGCGCCAAGCTAGAGAAGACGGTCCAGGCGACCGTGGTGGCCGTCCGTGTTCTTAACTGGAGGAAGAGGGCGTGGCCTTTTAAACACGGCGGTAATGTCAGCTGCGTCGCCAAGGGATCATCTGAAGAAGAGGTTGTGCTTCAAGATCAACTGACGGAGGCTAACGCTTCATGTGATGGTTACCTTCATCTGTCCAGGCATGTTGTTTCTGTAAGTTAAAGGAAGAGTTGAGAGTCATCGTCCGTTCACCCAAGTTCCATGGCCATGTCTTCTTCCCGGCCCAGGAATGCAAATCAAGTCGGCGCATATGCCATCTTGGGCCCTACGAGGTGGAGGTTACCGTTGCTTGGTCCCTGGTTATTCAAGACAAGCGGTGTATCTCGATGGAGCAATGTGCCGATGATGGTCAGTCGTTCGAGCATACTGGGGAGGAGATCCAGACAACATTGGAGACTACTCAATCGACCACCGAGATCTACTCCTTGCTCGATCTTATCTCCGAGAGTGCCATGAAGCTGAAAGCCCGACCAAAGCTGAGGATTAGCGACTATAGCATCAGCGATGTCCAGATCCACATGGATAACATGTACAACGACGTGGCGAATTTGCTGCGGATGATGGAGAAAGTGGACCAAGAGCCGACAGTCACGGAAAAGATGGGTGTGAATATCATGACTCGAGACAAGGGGGAGGAGATGCAAACGCCAAGAACCTACTACTACAAAGACGGATTGAGTGCAATCTTCAATGGGTTGGATCAGCTCTGCACCCAGTTGGATCAGATGGGGCATCTTAGTTACAAGCGTACCTTGAAATCTCAATCCTTCTCCGAGGAGATGGGAGCGCGAGACCAAGATTATGATAGCGATGAGACACAGACTCAGGAGGAGTACTTTGAGTCCTACCGCCAGGGTTGGGTATCCAATTGGTCCTTATTTTGCGGTACCTTCACAGAGATGAGTGAGTAAACATTCATTCACGCTACTTATATGCTCATTGTTTCCTTCTCCCTACTGCGTTTGGCATCATTCATTCATTCATTCATTCTCTAAACAGTCTTTCTGTATGGCTGCAGCATCATTAAGTCCTATGCACTTTACACACAGTACACCGGGACACAGCCCATATGGTGCTGTAGTCGATAGCACTCTGCAGATATACTCTATCAAAGTCACAAAAATAGAAGACGGTTCTGGCTTGAGCTGGCCGCTGCAAGTGTACGGCGTGGTTGCTGCAAGAGACACGGTGGATCACAACCGCAACATTCTCTTCTCCCGCCAAAGGAATAACTGCCAAATACTCACTCCAGAGGTACCTATAGTAAAACAAATATTTTTTGTTTCCTGATTAGTTATGAAGAGATACATTTAGAAATAGCATGTAGTTAAGAACCATATCAGGCACTAAACAATAGATATTTTGTGTCTATTGTTTAAAACTGAATAATTAATGGCAAATGCAGGATCCATTTTTGTGCTTGACTGGTCCGTCTCGTGCAATTGTGACTCGGGAACCTGCTCATGTGGAAATTGAGCTGAAAGTGAAGGGCACAACGAAGTCTGAAGATAGTGTGGTGCTGAGCCATGTATGGTACAACAGCAGCATTAGTTATCATGGTTTACGCACTCTATATACCCCTCTCGAAGGAGACCATTGCACAATGGTGTTAAGCGCAGAGCAACTTGGAAACTCAGTCCAGGCAACTATAGTGGGTATCCGTGTCCGTGTTCCTGAAGGGAGACCAAGTCCTTTTGATTATGGCGGCCGAGTTGCTTGCTCCTCTCTGCCTCGGAGGAAAGGCGGGTTGCCTGATTCTCAACACATTGCTGCTGACCCCTCGTTTCGGCAAGTTGTGCTTCAAGATGGAGCAATGACTACTTGTTCAGAAGGTTACCTCAGTCTTGTCACAGAGTGAGCAACTATATTCCAATGGGGGCCAGAGGCCAGTACATATACAAGTGTGAGATGAACAGTAAATCTATACACATACACATCTAACACCCCCCTCAAACTCATGGTGGGTCAACAACACTGAGTTTGGAGAGGAAGAACCCATGCTGCGCTCGAGTCTGTGCCTTCGTGAAGAAATCCGCCAGCTGTAACTCGGAGGGCACATAGTGAAGAGCAAGAATCTGATCCTGCACAGCAGCACGCACAAAGGAGGCATCCACGCCGATGTGCTTGGTGAGCTCATGCTTCACCGGGTCACGCGCAATGCTGATGGCACCAGTACTGTCTGACAATAGAGAAGTCGGTGCAGCAGCAGAAACACCAAAGTCTGCTAGCAACCATCGCAACCAGGTCACCTCAGCCGTCAACATAGCCATCGCTCGCAACTCCGCCTCTGCACTGGAGCGGAGACTGCCTTCTGTTTCTTCGTCTTCCAGGCAATGAGAGATCCGCCAAGAAAAACACAATAGGCAGACAGTGAACGACGATCAGAAGGATCACTGGCCCACGTAGCATCAGAGTAGGCCTGGAGCTGGAGAGAGCTGGAGCGAGGAAAGAAAAGGCGTCGAGAGATCGTGCCACGAAGATATCGTAGAACACGGAGAAGGTGACTATAGTGGACAGAACTGGGAGCAGAGACGAACTGACTCAGAATGTGGACAGGATATGATATGTCTGGACGAGTGACTGCCAGATAGACAAGACTCCCAACAAGATGGCGATAGCGTGTCGGGTCTGTGAGGGGATCACCATCAGTAGCACGAAGCTGAACATTGAGCTCCATAGGAGTCTCAGCAGTGCACTCATCACCAAGAGCGGCGCGAGCAAGAAGATCCTGAATATATTTTTCTTGGGAGATATAGAAGCCATCAGAAGTCGAAGAAACCTCAATCCCAAGAAAATAGCGAAGAGGACCAAGATCTGACATCAGGAACTGCTCACGGAGGCGGGCCTTAACAAAGGCAATATACTCAGAGTCATCGCCAGTAATGATCATGTCATCAACATATAAGAGGAGGAGCGTCCGACCACGAGGTGAGGTGTGGACAAACAGCGCAGGGTCATGGTCGCTAGGCACGAAACCAGCGGCAGTCACCACAGAAGCGAAACGCTCAAACCAGGCGCGAGGGGCTTGTTTAAGGCCATAGAGAGAGCGCCGAAGACGACAAACCATACCATCAGGAACAGAGTACCCCGGTGGTGGCTGCATATAAACCTCCTCACGCAACTCACCATTGAGAAAGCATTCTGGACGTCAAGCTGAGACACAGACCAATGACGAACAGAAGCCACAGCGAGAAGAGTGCGAACAGTGGTCATGTGGGCAACAGGAGCGAATGTCTCATCATAATCGCGTCCCTGCTCCTGCTGAAAGCCACGAGCCACAAGACGAGCTTTGTAACGCTCAAGAGAACCATCGGAGCGAGTCTTGATCTTATAGACCCACTTGCAAGTGATGGGACGAACACCGGGAGGAGGGGAAACAAGATCCCACGTGCCAGTGCGCTCAAGGGCAGCAATCTCCTCAGCCATCGCAAGCTGCCATTCAGACTGAGCCATGGCATCACGGTAGGAAGTGGGCTCAGCAACAGCAGAAAGACCGTACTGGGAATCAGAATAGCGATCAGGAGACCGTAATGAGGTCCGAGAACGAAGGTTATGAACCGGTGTACACGGGGAAGGTGGCGCTCCGGAAGTAGAGGGCATGCCAGAGGGATCATCCTCAACACGAGGGCGACGAGTGTAGTGGAGAGGGAAGGGGAAAGGGGAGGGCACACTGAGGAGTAGGTGGAGAGGTAGGTGACGAGGGAGGAGAAGAGGGTGGTGTCGAAGGTGTATCAGAAACAGTGGGACTCGCCGGAGGTGGAGGTGGAGAAGGAATATGGGGCACAAGAGGAGATGTGTCAGGGAGTATAAGGAAGGAGATATCCTCAACTGAGAAGGTCGAGGCGGTAGGACGCGGATAGTAGGAACGAGACTCATCAAAAGTCACATCGCGGGAAATACGTAGCCGACGACTAACAGGATCCCAACATCGATAACCCTTGTGCTCATCACTGTAGCCAAGAAAAACACACTCAACCGACTGAGCGGTCAATTTGGTGCGTTCGCGTGGAGCAAGGAGAACATAGCACACGCACCCAAACATGCGAAGAGCAGAGTAGTCAGGAGAACGACCAGAGAGACGCTCCATAGGGATACCACCCTGCAAGGCAGCCGAAGGCTGGATGTTGATAAGATAGGTGGATGCGGAAACAGCCTCAGCCCAAAAGTGAGGAGGTAGAGAGGCAGCGATCATCATTGCACG
The DNA here is from genome assembly GCA_947311845.1 of Poa pratensis. Lineage (NCBI taxonomy): Eukaryota > Viridiplantae > Streptophyta > Magnoliopsida > Poales > Poaceae > Poa > Poa pratensis. The sequence continues at coordinate 29,118,478 of CAMZMU010000121.1, forward strand.
AGCCGTCTCTAGGAGGTGGCGATGCTTGCGCTCAGCAACGCCATTCTGAGCGTGGGCACCAGGACAAGAGAACTGGGGAAGAGTACCCTGCTCGGCAAGAAAACCACGCAACATCTGAGAGATATACTCACCAGCCGAGTCAGCACGAAAAACACGAATAGGCGTGGAAAACTGGGTGTGGACCATGGCAGCAAATCGCTTGTATATAGAGAGAACCTCGCTGCGAGATTTCATAAAATAGAGCCAAGTGTAGCGAGAGAAATCATCAATAAAAAGAACATAGTAGCGATGACCACCTTTCGAAGCAAAGGGAGCAGGACCCCATACATCGGAGTGAACTAGATCGAAAGGACGCTGAGAGACTGACTCACTCGTAGGATAAGGTAACTGAGTCTGTTTGCCAAGTCTACAACCATTACAATGTAAAGAAACATCACCAGAGACAGACCCTAAAACTCCTTGACGCACTAATGAAGACAAGCGAGAGCCACATATATGACCAAGTCGATGATGCCACTGTTGGAAGGACGCAGAAGAGGAGGCAGCAAGAGCATGTGGACTGGCGGGTGTGGTGGCAGCGGAAGGAACACGAAGCCAGTCAACCTCCCAAAGGCCCTGAGCATCACGGCGCCGAGGGCCAGCTCCAACTAGAGCCTGGGTGCGACGGTCCTGAACAGAGCAAGAGTCGGTATCAAGAATAACACGACAACCAGAATCAGTAAGTTGAGCAGCGGAGAAAAGATTCATAGTAAGACGGGGAACATGAGAAACACTAGGAACAGAGAAAGACGGGGTAGAAAGAGTGCCACGACTAGCAACAGGAAGAGGTGTGCCATCGGCAGTGAGAACATTGACAGGATAATCAAGAGGTCGAATAGAAGACAGAGCAGAAGAATCAGAAGACATGTGAAAGGAAGCTCCAGAATCCAGAACCCACAGAGATGTACCTGACTGTGTAGGTGACGGTGACGGAGCAGCAGTAGTGGAAGCAGTCAGCGAGGCAACGGTGCCTGTCGAGGAAGAGCCTGAGGAAGCCAGCAGACGCTTGAGCCGCACAATGTCCAGATCAGTGAGTGACGAGCTCGGTGAAGGCGTACGACCCACTGTAGAGGAGCGACCCAAGTCACGCTCCTTCTTGAAACAGGTGGACACGAGGTGACCTGGCTTCTTGCAGTAGTCACAGAACATGCGAGGCCGACCCGCTCCTGCAGGGCGCCCGCCCATCCCCCTTGAAGGAGTGGGTAGGAGCGGTGGAGCAGACGACACAGGAGCTCGGGCAGCAAGCACAGTGGGGTCACAAGCAAACCGGCAGAACGGAGGCGAGTCTCCTCAGCACGAAGCTCTGCAAGTACCTCTGAGAGGGGAACACGTCGACCACGGGCAAGCAAGTGAGCACGCCGAGCCTCAAACTCAGGACGGAGGCGAGACAGGAACTCATGGACACGCTGAAACTCCAAATCTGACCTGACTGTCTGACAGCAGCGACAAGTACCACAAACAACGGTCCTCAGAGAGTCAAGCTGACGCCAGATGGCAGAGCACTGTGAGTAGAACTCATCAACAGTAGAGTCTCCTTGCTGAAGATCATGCTCCTGACGGACCACAGATAGGTAGAGAGCATCACCAGAGGGCTGATAGCGCTGACAAAGATAAATCCACATAGCAGGAGCAGTGCCTAATCCCATGAACTCAGAAGCAAACTGAGGCAGAACACTAGCAGTGAGAACAGCAGCAGCACGGGCATCATCATTGCACCACTGAGTGTAAACAGACAGATCATCCCGGTAAATAGAAAGGGACTCAGAATAATCCGATACCTGCTGGTCGTAGGCTTCAACTGCATGATCATCAGCATCCTTGGCAGCATCCCTATCAGACTGAGAAGCATCAGCAGCAAGAACAGGTGGCACCGGTGGAGTAGGAGCCACAGGAGCAACGGGGCATGGCGGACAAGAGACCTCGCCAGAGAGAACGCCCCACAACATGAGGCCGCGCATGTGGATACGCATAAAGCCCACAAACTCGGCGTAGTTGGTGCCATAAAAAATCACAGAGCACCGAGGAACAGCAACATAGCCCGACGGAGACATCGCGGGCTCTCTGCTGATTTTTTTTTTCGACCTCTTTTTTTTTTTTTTTTTTTTGAAGTCAACGAAGAGAGAGAAACTGGATCTCAGCCGTGCTCACCAACCCGAGCTCAGCAGCCCAACGAGCACGAACAAGGCCGTGGGCAACAGCCTGAGAGGCTAGCGGCCAGGAGTGGCGGCCGGAGGCGGCCGGAGTGCGGCGACCGGACGGTGGCGGCCTTGTGCAGGCGACGGGCCGGAGCAAGGCGGCCGGCGACGGGCCGGAGCAAGGCGGCCGGCGACGGGCCGGAGCAAGGCGGCGGCCGCGACCTGGAGGACGAGCACCGCGAGCCCGAGCGTGCCGTGGTGTTCGGACCGCGACGAGGCGGCATGCCGCAACAGGGCGGCGTCCGGAGACCTCGACCGCGACCAGGACCGCGACGGGCCGGAACAAGGCGGGCCGCGACCTGGAGACGACGACCGCGACGGGCCACAGCAAGGCGGCGGAGCAAGGCTGCGGCCGGCGGCAGGCCTAGAGACGGCGGCGGCACGAGCAGGCCCGAGGACGGCAGTGCAGCAGGCCGGACGGCGACGGTGGACTACACACGCGGAGTTGCAACGCGGGGGAGGAGGAGAGCAACCTGTGCTCTGATACCATGTCACAGAGTGAGCAACTATATTCCAATGGGGGCCAGAGGCCAGTACATATACAAGTGTGAGATGAACAGTAAACCTATACACATACACATCTAACAAGTCTAACCAGACATGTTGTATCTGTAAAACTAGGGGGAAAGCTTGAAGTTGTCATAGAGGCGAGATCACGGTCTGGGGCTATGGCTGGTCAGGTAGTAGTATCCATCGATGCACAGGAGTGAGGATGTATGTCACCTTGGCAACTCTGAGCTGAAGATCACTGTTGCTTGGTCCCGTCTTGTTCAGGACAAGGCGTGGGTCACCTGAGACTCTTTCCTGAAAAAGAAAGTCAACTCGAAAATGTTCTTGACTTGTTGCACACAAATCGAAGACTTTGGCAAATTAACTTAATTTTGGGTTAGCTAGATAGCTGGTCGAAAGTTCATTATCGTAACTTAACTTGACTTGTGTACATACATGATTCAAATTTATGAATGGCGGACATGGACAAAAGAATGGCCGATAGTTTCATCTTTCGAGCTTCATTTTCTCTAACGGCGGACATGGACAAGTTAGAGCATCTCCACTCGGGGCGACCAATCGGCCGCCCAAAGTCCTTTGGGGCGTGCCGGACCAAAAACGGCTCCCACTCGCGGCGGCCAAACGTGTTTTTTGTCTGGCGCGGTCCAAAATTTGGTCCGGCACACTCAGCCCGTGCCCTTGGGGAGCCGCTGGGCTACGTCGGAACAAACCGCGTGCGACGCCACGTTGGCCTCCGACGCGCGGGCCATGCCTGCCAACGACTGAGCGACTTCAACCGCCGGTCTTGGTCAAAGAAGCCTATCGCCTCATTTTCCCAGCCGGCGGCAGCGAACCGTCCCGTCGCACGGCGGCGTCAATGCGGCGCGCCTTTTCGAGGGCTGCGGCGTTAATGCCACCGCCCTCCAGCGACCTTAAAAGGGCCTCACCCGCCGCTCCGAGCCACACACCTCGCCGCACTCGCCACACTCGCACATATCTCGTCGACGCGAAGCAAACCCTAGAGGACGATGGCCGGAAGCTGGAGGCGCACGGGAGGTGTGGCGGCGAACGGCTTCACGCCGCACACCCTCCTCCTCGAGCAGGCGGAGGGCGGGATGAGCTGAAGACGAAGACCAGCGTTGACTGTCCAGGAGCAGGCTGTGTGCAGCGGCGGGCTGGTGTGGGAAAAGGAGGTCCAACGGCCAAATTTCTGTGGAGGGTATGTATTGCCCTCCACCTACCTTGGACCATTAATTTGAGCTACTCGAAAATATCATCCCCACCATTGTTGAAGAGCTTCAAACTACTAGATCTCCCATTCCAACCACCCAATCGATTTGATTCTTTGAGGAGTGCTTGAGGAGGTCTAGATCTACGTCTCCACTGAAGGAATTTCAATTCCCCCATCATCTTTGTGGTACTTGCTCTCTTGGGATTGCCTGTAACCCTAGGAGGCCTTTGTGCGTTTCGGAAGCCTCATCTTGTTGCAAGGCGGTCCGGGACATTGTTGGAAGGCTCCAATTCATTGTGGAGTTCCCCTTCCTTTGTGTACCGGTTTAGTCAACGCCTTCAAGTCGACCTCATCGTGGATGAGCCAATCCCTCACGGGTGAAGCTCACGGAGAATAGAATGAGCACATCCGTGCTATTGGAGTTCCTGGTGGCTCCACACTCCTCCAATGTAGACGTACTTCACTTAGAAAGGAACTACGGGAATCATCTCCATGTGTCTACTTTGCGGTTATCTCTATCCTTTACTTGTTGCTTCCGCTACGTTTGTATCTTGCTTGTATCACATAGGTTGCTTTCACCTAGTGCACATCTAGTCAACCTTGTTATATTTGCTCAAGCCTTAATTAAAAAGAAAAATAGTAAAATTTGGTAGTCACCTATTCACTCCCCCCCCCCCCCCTCTCTAGTCGACCATATCGATCTTTCAACTACATCTATCTCTCTTGCTGAAATACAGAAATCATCATCTATCTTCAGTCTTTTTACAGCTTATGCATCTATGTATTGTAATAACTGCTTACTAACATAAGTTCCATTGTACATTTAGTTTGTTACAGCTAAACTGACATCTGGATGCCATGCTCGATGATCTATTTGGTAGCCATATCGGAATACACCAAGTCACTGAAGTGAACAAGCTACATCCAGTTCTGAACATGAACATGTCTGCGATATATGACTGTTGTATCTACTGGTACTTATGTATCATGCGGAAAATTTCACTCTATTGCCCCTAGTAAAGTAACATGCCCAAAAAACCTGAGATGAGTACCTACTACTATTGCGATTAAACTTTGTTTTCTTACATCTAAGAACAATGAAATGGAAAGAAAAAACTGGATGGTTTCTGTATTGCTGTTCGAGATGTACTTTCTTTACATGCCATTAGATGTGTTTCCTTCTCTTTTTTGAATGTATCTTCTGCTGGATCTGGATTCCTCTCCTCCAGATCCTTCTATTTTTTTTTGCTTATGTTCGCTACAGAAGATGTATGTAGCTTCGTCCAGGAAACTCCATCTTCGGGGGAGTTTCTCCTCTCTGGCGGCTGCTGGAGGAAGACGAGAACACAGGTAGGGTTTGTTTCTGGTTCTTGGAGATGCACGCAGGGTTTCTTTACATTTAAGGCTCAGGTGTCTGCTGTTTTGGCTTGATATTATTTGGGCTTGGGTACCGAACTACCGATGCGCGCTATCCCGGCAAAACTGCACGCTTTCTATTTCTAGAAGGTACTGGGGACCACTTTCCCTTTTTGACTTTCGAATAGGGGAGCACCGTATAGCGCAAACCAATGCCCTGTGTAGCCTCGTCCTAAAAAAATTACTCTCTCCGTCCTAAAATAAGTGTCTCAAAATTGTCCAAAAGTGAATATATATATACTTGTTTCATGTCTAGATACATCCACTTTTTGACAAATACATAGTTCCTGCATGAATACGTTTGTGATAAGATTTCAGCTTTCCACATTACACAGTACCAAAGTAACTAACTGGGCAGAATTCAACTCCCAAACAAGAGACACCACAGTTTAATTGCACTATCATCATCATCATCGTCGTATTATGTTATTCACAGCAACTTGGCTAGCATAAAACACCAGGCATATGAACTCTTCTTGAGTAGATTACACACGAAAAAGAGGCAAGCGCACACCAAACCCCTATACATACAACAATAACAAATAAACAAAACACCATCAAATCTCCGATTGATTTCCACGACCACGAGACATGGTAGGCGCGCTCAGGATCGCCGCTTCCGGTAGGTAGCAAGATGCAATTCCATCTTCTTTTCTCCAGGCAGCTATCAGAAGAGGATCCTTGGATCACAATTAGAAGAGATCTTTCTGGATGCTTCATGTCAGCTTACAGTCTCCTTTTGCGCGTCACATATTCCGTGCCGAACCGCTCCAAGGCAGAGTCCTGAGACACACAACACACACTCTCTCTCTTCAACATATGATCTATGTGTGTGTGTGAGCTCGCGAGCGTGAGTGGGGAATGCATGCAACAAATTTATTTCAACGTACCGTCCAGGTGGCAGCTGTGAACTGTTTGCAGAAACACCTGAACTAGCGAACCTTCTCGCCTTCGCATCCTGCTCTTTCTCTAACCGCATAGCCGCCACCTCCTTTTCCATGGCGGCTACCTCCCGCCTCATCTTCTTAGCATCCGATTCCATTGCCTTTGTCAAGGTGTCGACTTTCTTAGCAAGCATCTGCACACATCAAACACGCCAATTTAAGAGGACATGCAAGGGAATGGAATCCTATAATCCAGCTAAAGTTAGTTACCTCGACCGCATCGTCCTTGTCTTTCAGGCTCTGGTCCTTCTCATGGCATGCCTTCCTCAAAGCAACGACCTCCTTTTGCAGCATATCATACAGCATACCTGACACTGTATCCTCTGCTTCAACTTCATTAGGCTTCTCGTCCGAGTTGTTTGACTCCTTGTCCTCGCTGGAGTCCGTAGACACGTTCATGCCGATCCCATTTACATGGTGGCCCTTATAACGGTCGAGCGATCGACATCCTCCGTCGAATGACTTTGATGCCCCTTTTGCGTGGTTCACTAGAGTAGTCGTGGTGGTAGAAGATGCTGGTGATCTCATTTGGAATGATGGCCGCTTTGACAGAAAGTCGTTTGTCTTGCATGCACTCTCAACACCGCCAATTGACTGGCGGCGTGCAGCGCTTGCATTGCTTCGAGATGTGGTAGACATTCTCAGTCCTTCCTCGAGCACTTTAAGCCTTAGCTGGAACTTGTCCTGCGATATCCGATGCAGATCCCAATTAAGAGAGAATGAAAAGACCTAACTCGTGGGAAGGCAGAACCGCAGAAAGTAAAAGGACTTGATGATAAATATGAAGAGCACAGGCATACTTTCAGCTGAGCTTCTGATCTTGCAGCCCTTTCTGCTATGGCAAGTTTATCACGCAGTTGCTGCATTTCTCCCTGCAAAAGAATAATCCTCCAGAGATCAACAAAAGGCGCCATAGTTTAGCTCAGTCAAAAAAGAAAAATACATAAATTCTAGAGTTCACGTGTAAATATCCATCCAGAACAAAGTCAACAGCATTGTAGTAAAACTACCAGATGCGAGACCTTTTTTTAGACCGCAAGATGCGAGACCTTCATTACTTACTTGCACGATCCTCCGTTCTTCAAGCCATTGTTTAACAGGCATTACTTTATCATTGCCATCTTTCCACTCATTTGCCACCACTACTGCAACCCTGTTTGCTGAAACCTTCGCACGAGATAGCTCGCGTTCCAGAGTTTTCATTTCCTCCTGACACCACACACATAAAATTTATTGACATATGATTTCAGATGCAACAACATCATGAAAAATACACAAAAAAGGGTTCAAGCCATTGTTTATTACATTCATCTCCAGGACTTTCCGCTGATACTCTCTCACAGCATTTGCGGCCGCACCACCAGCAAGGACCGCTTCTTCTAGCTCTCTGACAGTCTGAGTAAGCTTTTCAACCTCAGCAACTTTTTGGCGATGCATTCTGTCCAAGATTTTGTTCTCTTCCTGCAAGGCCAAAGACAGTGTCTTATATACCGTACCTAATTGCTTGCCAAAGCTAGTAAGCTGTTCGTCATATACCTGACATATCTCGATCTGTTTCATCAATTCTTGGTTTTTGTTTTGCAAATCATCCACCAAAGAAGCTTTTGCTAATGCTATCTGAACTGTCCTTTCGGCTTCCAGCAGAGCTGCTTCCTTGGACTTTGTAAGGCGGTCTAATGCTCTATTGTCATCTTGTAAGTTTGCAATCTGCACAAGAAAATCAATAGCTTAGTGTTTCAGCAGGAGGGCGCTGAATCGACAGAGAACACAACTAATGGTAAAAATCGACACCTGCAGGTAAAATCTTAATGGATGGTGGAGTAGCGATACTTTGACTCATCCGGAAATCAGAAGGCTGCAGGGCATTACCAACTACCGAGAAGTAGATAGAAAACAAGTAGGGCTATAGGAAGTGCTGCGTGACTGGCCAAGGATATCCGGGAAAGATTTGGTTTGTAAAGCCAGAATAGCTCATGAGAACAAGAACTTGATACGGAATGCACAGAGGACGACAGGGTATCCGCAGCAAGAGATACAGATGCACGAAGCAGGGTGTTCATCGTGACTAAAATGAAAACAGGGCCAATATAGAACCACAAGTGTGGGTCAAGTTACCTCTTGACGAGCCAGCTTCAGCTCGGCCTCCAGCGGCGCGAGGATGGCCTCGATAGGGGGCATGTCATCATCCTTCTGCGCCGCGTGGACCCTCCGCAGCGTCGCCTCCGCCGCGAACTGGGCAGCCAGCGCCGCTTTCTTCTCGTCGTTGATCTTCTTCGCTTCGAGGTTCTGCTTAGTAGTAGGCTCAAGTCATGATAAAGCTTCGAGGTATAATTACAAGAGGGAAAGGGGAGGAAGGAAGGGCTGGTCCGTTGATGCATCACTTACTTTGCTTTCGAGGAGAGACTCTGTGAGCTTGAGCTTCCCGTCCACCTTTGCGAGTTCTTCGGTAAGCTTACATTGACGCAGAAGGCAAAGTCAGGATTGCCCAAAGAGTCGGGAAATTTTGTTTTATAATTTCGAAGGAAGTAGCCTGAAACGTTGACAGGCATTTGAAGTGTAATGACAGCAACAAGAACAGAGGCGATACAGTAGATAATGTGTTTGTTCCTTGTACGGAGTGGTATGTTTATAGCTAGTTGTAAGCAGCAATTAGTATCTATCACAACAGCAGAGTTGATACGCATTGAAGTTTACAGATGGAGCTTTCGTGGGAAGAAATAAAGATGTCGTTTTCCAGGAAAAAGACACGAAATTGCTAGGACATACTGAAATTGCAAGTGTTCTATCTAGTAGAGGTAAGCGATAGTGTTGGTAGGGTCAATGACATGCATTTGAAGTGTAATGGCAGGCATTTGCAATTGCTAGGAAACTTTGACAGGCATTTGAAGTGTAATGACAAACAACAGCAACAACAGAGGAAATGCAGTAGTAGTATGTTTCTTTCTAGTTGTAAGCAGCAGCAATTAGTAGTATCTATCAGAAGAGCAGAGTTGGAATTGCAGATGGAGCTTTCGTGGGAGAAAATAAAGGTGTCGTTTTCCATGGAAAAAGAAAGACACGGAATTGCTCTGAACTGAGTCATGTTGTAGGTGTGAAAGAGTTAGAGGTGATAGATAGGGGTACTGACATCCTCGACGGCCTTCTCGCGCGCTCGCTCGGAGAGGCGGAGCGCCCTGATCTCCGCCTGCGCGTCCCCCAGCTCCTTCTCCTTGTCTGCACGGAAAGCACGGCGACATGAACAAGACGAAATCTCGGCGAGGGGGGAGGAGATCTGGGTGGGTGCGCTTGGTAGATCAGATCGGAGCTGGGTACGTGCTTACAGTGGAGGTCGTTCTCGAGGCGGGTGAGCTCGACGCGGACGGGATCGGAGCCGTGGAGGAGGCTGATGAGGTCCTCCATCTCCAGCGCCGGCTTCAGCCTCGCCTGCCGCTGCTGCGGCGCCTGCTGCTGTTGCGACTTCACCGCCCTGCCGCCGTCGCCGCCGTACGGATCCGCCATGGCAATGCCCCGACCAGTAGCAAATCACAGTCTCGATCTCCACGGCAGCAAAGCAATCCCTCCTCCCTCGGCTCCAGCTCGGTTGGGGGTAGAGAAGAGAAGAGTGTGTGTTAATGGCGGTGATGGCACATGATGAGAGACAGTGAAGAGGAGAGGATTGTCATTCTTGGACCTCGACTAGAGAAGAGTGTCCATCGTCCATGACATGTTAGCACCATGTGACCATTCATTCCTCCTGGACTTACCTTCCGGCCTTCCGGACCTACTGCCAAACCATTTTCTTCTTTCTCTTTCTCAAACTATACAAATCTTTGTGATTATAGCAGTCACGTCTGTTTTTTTGGTACAAGGGGTGGGGTCGCAAGGGCCCCGCTGCTGTGATTATAGCAGTCCACGTGGCGGGTACATTTTACACATAGGCCCGTTTACAACACTCGTCCTAAAAAACCTACTATTTGAAGATAAGGTATCCGTTCTTACAAAAAGCCCCTCAGCACAAAAAGAAAAAAAGCAAACAGGTGCCTGGGCTTCGCCGGCGACCTCAAGGTGCTGGATGCACCGAGATCCGAGAGGGAAATGCTCGACGTCTCTCCTCCGGCGATGAACCACTGCCTCCGGCCAGCTCGAAGTATCCGGGGACAAACCACTTGGCGACAACGAGCTGTCGACCTCCGATGCAAGGTCATAAGAGCCTCCGGCGCGGAGGTTGAAGAAGGGCCGCCATGTCGGCCAAAGATCACGGCGGCAAGCTTGTCCACCGTGTGTGTCGCTCGAGGATGCAGCAAGGAACCACCCAGCTCGGCAGCCACCGATTGTCTCCATCCAACTCCCTCGCCACCACGGTCGGCCGAGAGGGGTGAAGAAATCAGGAGCCCGCCACTAGGGAGGCCACGGCACAACTTGATAGAGCCTGCTCCTTGAGCCTCCTGCTTTGCCTTCTAACAAGGAAAGCCGCCGGAGACACGAGGAAGTAGCCGCCCCGCGTCGCGCCCGAACGCCAAGACGGACCATCTCAAGAAACCAGCGAATTTATTAGATCGATCTTGGCCATCTCCATCCCTGCAGGACTGGCATGGGACACCCCTATTTAAAGGTGGAGGAGGGGTGTCATCCTTGGTGGCTAAGCCATGTGGGACTAAACCCCACATGGTGCGCCGCACCAAGGGGTGCTGCGCCCCTATTGGCCCACCTAGGGCAGCCTCCTCCCAAATCGCACCAGGGGGAAGTTCCCCCTTATGGGCCTTTTCCCTTTGGTCAAGGCCCATTTAGGTGTGCAGCCTTTAATAATTCCGAAATAAATAAAATAAAATGTATTTAACTATTAATTACACTAATTAATATTAAACACATATTATCTAATTTATTCTGGCTCCGAAAACCATTTCGTCGGCCCCCGAACTTCGTCGGATATGTCCTGGAACCATTCTGGAACCCTTCTCTATTTTCTCTTCGATATCCAATCTTATATAAAATGTCCCCTACCCCTAATTGTGCCACCCTACGGTTCGGGATCACTCCAGACATGATCGAGACCCGTTCTCCAATCAATGACTAACAGAGGGATCTGGATACTACCCATGATAATCCATGTGTGTCCACGAATATCTTTGTCGTTTGAACCTTAGATGTCAAGTCTCAAACCTCTTGCCTGGCGATATTTAGTTTGTCCGAGACTCGTTCTAAGGTATCCTGATACCTAGCTTGATCTCGTCATTGACAATACTATCTTTACTCGTCTGCGATATTACATCCTCGTGACCTACTCACATGCTTGCAAGCTCATTGATGTAATCCCACCGAGTGGGCCCAGAGTATCTATCCTGCTATATGGATTGGCAAATCCTGCTCTTGATCATACGCCTCAACATATCCTGCTCTTGATCATACGCCTCAACATATTTCTTTCGGATACCCGAGAGGGACATCTTTATTGCCATCCTATATCCTATATAAGGAGTGACGTTTGATACAATCAAAGTACCTTCCAGAAATAGCAATTAAATATGATCTCACAGTCAAAGGCGTGAATACTACGTCCTACATATTTTGGGGTGTGCGTCCACCATATCATTCACCTAATGACATGACTCCATTATCAATTGGCGTCCAAGTCCATGATCAGAAAACCTTGATCATCTGTTGATCTTAATGGACTAGTAAAGAGGCTATTAGGGACCTGGTTGTTTACGTACCACACGTGTATTAATGTTTCCGCTTAATACAGTTATAGCATGATATAAAACGTATTATGAACAATCGAGATATGACAAATAAAATATCTTTATTAATTGCCTCTAAGGCATATCTCCAACACTTGGATGGTTTGTTTCTTGGTTCTTGGAGAATGCGAATTGTCGGTGCACGCACGTGATCATCCTCGTGCGGATTGAACCGATTAGTGCCAAAGGCATCATTGGAGTCGTGCGGTCGGAGGAAGTTACCGCAAAAACATGTGGTTTTTGTGCGTGCCCATCGATCTCTCACGTATACGCGGTGTCTAGCTAGTGATTTCTGGATTTGTGGATGATCAAAATAGGAAATTAATATTACATGTAAGTTAAGTTGGGATGATCAAAATACGCAGCCTTTTTTGCATGGAACAATGAGCTATCTATTTGTTAAGTTCATAGTTACTCTCGAACAAACGACTAAACGACAAAATTCTTCACTGATAGTCAATTTGGAACACAATATATAATTGAATTTGTGATTAACACTAACACATATTGCCGAATTCCAAGAAATTCACAATCGCAACATATGTCTATGCCAGAAAATTAATCGGCAACTAATGCTGAATCTTCTATCATGATGGCAGCAGATATGTCTTGGCGAGAAAATTAATCGGCTATTAATGCTGAATCCCCTATCACCATGACAACAGATATGTCTAGCTCGTTATGGTACTTATTAGAATCATATCTTTGAGTTCCTTTTTTGTCTCATCTTACAAGGCTATATATATGGCGTAGCCTCTATTTGCATCTATTGTAGGCTTGTCTATTTGCATCTATTGTACACTCGTTTACTAGCCTTTCTGATTGATTATTCTCGAAGACATGGAGTCGTCAAGGTCCCAGTCCTGCTATGCATGCTACTGCTCGCTACACTTCTCTTTGTTCCTGGTAAGTGACGTCTGCAAATTTCATACAAAGCACCTCCTCAATGCATTATCTATGCCACTCATATATGAACTTCTTACTCCATTACACATGTATCAATGGTGGAGTGTGTGTCGGGTGAGAGAAAGAAATGAGAGGAAGATGAGTGAGTGGAGGGCCAGGTGGGACCCACACCATGCCACGACGCGGCCACACCCCTGCCGCGCGGTGGGGTGGTGCGGAGGCATGGTGGGTCCCCCGGTCAGCCCTAGGCACTCCCACATTCCTCTTTAAAAACTAAGACTTAAGGTATAATTTTCAGAAATTTTTGAAAACTTTCATTTTGCACATTTTCTGGGTATTTAAATAATAAACTTAGAGTAGAAATAGAATTTTATAAAGACCAATTCAAACTCAACTAAACTTTGCAAGTTCAGTAGCACAACAGTAGGTAAACAAGTTTGGAAAAAATGTTGCTTAACTTTATGCATTTAAAACATATTTGTTAACAAGGTTGATCAAGTCTTGTCACCAAATAAATTTTATATGACAAAGACAATCATGTTACCTTGAATTGTATAGCAATAGATCCAATCATAATACTTTGAAATCCTTCTTGAGGTTCATAAATAGGGCAATCAATACTTCCCACTTTGATAGTTCTAAGATTAGCAATTGTATTTACTCCATATATCTTGTCCATCTTTTTGGGAAAATAAACAGTATGCTCTTTGTCATTAACATTGAAGTTACTTTTCCTTTGTTGCAATCAATAACAGCCCCTGCAGTGTTAAGAAAAGGTCTCCCAAGAATAATAGACATATTATCATCTTCAGGCATTTCCAACACAACAAAGTCAGTTAATATTAAACAATTATTAGCCACTTGAACAGGAACATCCTCACATATGCCAACAGGAACAGCAGTAGATTTATCAGCCATTTGCAAAGATATATCAGTTGGTATCAATTTTCCAAATAAGCCTCTTATAAAGAGAGAAAGGCATAACACTAACTCCTGCTCCTAAATCACATAGAGCAGTTCTAACATAATTATTTTAATGAGCAGGATAGTTGGTATACCTGGATCTCCAAGTTTCTTTGGAACCTTACCATTGAAAGATAATTAGCAAGCATAGTAGAAATTTCCTCATTAGGAATTTTCCTTTTGTTAGAGACAATATCTTTCATATATTTTGAATAAGGAGGCAATTTAATAGCATCAGTCAAAGGAATTTGCAAAAACAAGGGTTTCATCCAATCACAAAATTTATTATAGTGTTCTCTTCCTTTGATTTATGTTTCTTATTAGGAAAAGGCATTTGCTTTTGCACCCAAGGTTTCTCTCATTACCATGCTTCTTAGCAATGAAATCTTCTTAGTATACTTTTTATTTTAGTATGCTTTTCAGGTTCATCTTCACTCTCCTCTTTATCAGAAGCATCATTTTATCCTTATCATTGTTATGTTCATTACCACTTTCAGTTTCAGCATCAGAGATAGATATACTATTTGGATCATTAACATGCTCATTTTCTTTAATTGATTCAGGAGATTCTTCAACATGTTTATGTTTCTTCTTCTTCTTTTTCTTAGAAGGAGTACTAGTTTCATTAGCTAGTTGAGAATCTTGCTCAATTCTTTTAGGATGTCCTTCAGGATACAAGGATCCTGAGTAGAAGCACCACCTCTAGTTCCTACTCCATAAGCATGTTTTTCATTTTTCTAGAAGCATTAACTAGCAATCTTTTTGTACCTTAGTGAGTTGATCTATTTGAGTTTGAACCATATGGAAATGTTTAATAAGCATTTTAACATCATTAGAAGTTCTTTCCACAATATCATGCAATTACTAATAGCTCGAGAATTTTCTATCAGATGATTCTGCACTCTCATATTAAAGTTATCCTGCTTAACAATATAATTATCAAATTCATCTAAGCATTGATCAGGAGTTTAGAATAAGGAATATCTCTATCATCAAAACGTTGGAGAGAGTGTACCTCAACTATGATGGGTGAGGAATTGGCTTACATAATTCTTCTATTGGTGGTAGATTCTTCACATCTTCAGATTTAATACCCTTCTCTTTAAGAGATTTCTTGGCTTCTCTCATTTCTTCATCATTAATTCGAATTCCTCTCTTCTTGGTGTGGGTATCGGGGTCGGCTCAGGTATAGTCCAATCATCATGATTTTGGCTTATTTTAGCCATTAATTCCTCAGCTTCATCTGGAGTTCTTTTCCTGAAAACACAACCAGCACAACTATCTAGGTATGTCCTAGATTCAACAGTTAGTCCATTATAGAATATATCAAGAAGTTCATTTTTAGCTAATTGATGTCCAGGCCGAGCTCTAAGTAAAGAACAAAACCTTGCCCAAGATTTAGGCATTTTCTCTCCTTCGTTTGTTTAAATTAAAGATTCTCTGTAAAGCAGCATGTTGAGCACTAGCAGGAAAATATTTCTGAAAGAAAGCATTAACCAAATCCATAGGACTTTTAATGATCCAGGAGATAAATATTAAACCAAGTTTTAGCTTCATCTTTTAATGAGAAAGGAAAATTTAGTAACAAAGTAACTGTTTCTTAATATCATCAGAAAACAAACTACTCAAAGTAGAAAGATTCATATGTTCTACAACACTTTCATTTTCAGTTCCTCGAAAAGGTTCTTTCTCAACAATAGATATATGTGACAAGTCCATAGAGAAATCATAATCTTTATCTTTTATATCAATGGGAGATGTAGCAAACTTAGCATCAGGAGACAGTTTGTAATTAACAGCACGTCTTGCAAGAAGATTTTTAATAGCACTAGCATCTTTAGAAGCATTGCATTCTTCAATAAATTCATCATCAAGTTCAACATAAGTTTCCTCAAATCATCACTAGTGTATTCTCTTAATTCAGGTGAACTAACAGGTGTAATGGGACTTTCATTAGGTGTTTCAGCATTTTCAGTTTGTTTAGACTTAGCAATTGTAGCATCTAGAAAAGGACCTAATGAACCACTCTCATCAAGCACAGTAGAAGCATCATCAAAACTTCAGAAGTATTTTCAGATTCAGCAGAAGTAGCAGCACGTGAAGCATGTGTATGTGGTGGTGTGACAAGTTGACTTATAACAGACGGTGAATCAAGAGCAGCAGAAGTGTTCAGAGTTGTACCTCTCCTTGTAGTGGATGGCAATATGCGAACCCTCTCATCACGAGGTTTACCCATGATGAATGAATTGCAGCGAACAGTATCACTCCCTGGTGAGCTTATAAATAGAGCTATGCTCCCGGCAACGGCGCCAGAAAATAGTCTTGATGACCCACAAGTATAGGGGATCGCAACAGTCTTCGAGGGAAGTAAAACCCAAATTTATTGATTCGACACAAGGGGAGCCAAAGAATATTTATAAGCCTTGACAGATGAATTGTCAGTTCAGCTGCACCTGGAAGTAGACTTGCTCGACACAGTTTATCAGTAGCAACAGTTTTATAGCAGTAGCAGTAGTGAAATAATAGCAGCAGTAAAATAAAAGCAGCAGTAATAATTGAAGTAGACAGCAGGATTAAAATACTGTAGGCATAGGGATGGATGAACGGGCGTTGCATGGATAAGATAATTCATAAATAGTCAAGCGTAGGGCATTTGCAGATAATAATAATAAGTATCCAGTAATAATCAATCATAGGCATGTGTTCCGTATTTAGTCGTACGTGCTCGCAATGAGAAACTTGCACAACATCTTTGTCCTACCAGCCCGTTTGCAGCGGGGCCTCAAGGGAAACTACTGGTAATTAAGGTGCTCCTTTTAATAAAGCACCGGAGCAAAGCATTAACACTCCGTGAACACATGTGATCCTCACATTACAGCCATCCCCTCCGGTTATCCCAATTGTTGTCACTTTGGGGCCTCGGGTTCCGGACAATTATATGTGTACAACTTGCAGATATGATCTAAAGCAATAATTATCCTCATGATTCAATAACATGTTCAGATCTGAAATCATGGCACTCGGGCCCTAAGTGTCAAGCATTAAGCATAACAAGTTGCAACAATGACATAAAGTACTAACAATGGATACTAGGCACCATGCCCTAACAATCTGATATCTATTACATGAATGATCTCATCCAATCCCTACCATCCCCTTCAGCCTACAGCGGGGATTACTCACACATGGATGGGGGAGTCATGGATGGTTGATGGAGAGGCGTCGGTGATGATGATGGCGATGATCTCTGTCGTCGTATGGAACAACAGATGCCTAGGGGTAGGCTTAAGTTTGGAGCCGATGGACACTAGAGGATTCGGGGAGGGATAGCGCGCTAAAGAGCGCACACGGAAGAACAGACGAACACAAGGATTTACCCTGCTTCGGGGCTCTCGTGAGAGATAAAACCCCTACTGCAGCATCTAGCCTATTTGGTGTATTCTCCTCTCATATGTGATTGGTACAAGTGCTCCTTGAGCTGTGCAAGAGTTGCATGTAAGAGGCTTGCTCTAGCTATGGGGAGAGAGCTTCACGGGAGCAAGGGAGAAAGAATGAGCCCAAGGGGCCAATGAGTCCGTGCCAGGGACGTTCCCCCTGGTGCTCCTTATATAGAGGGAGCCCAGGGGACAAGGAGTGGCCCGCAGGAACACTGTGCACAGCACAACACGACACTGTACACATTGTAGCTGAGGTGACTACTAGGGTCTTGTCCGCACTGTGCAGGCATCATGCCCGTACCGTCCTCTGCACTGTAGCCATGCTAAGCCACATCCAGGATGGGCGTGGCCTGTCTTGTCTTTGTCCTTGCTTTTGTCTTCTAGCTCCTGTCTCCGGATCTTCGGTAGGTGGCAGGGGGTATCTTGTACTTGTTGAGGAAGTGGCCGGGATGTCGGAGGTGCGGACATGTCGGGGTAGAAGTAGCAGCCGAGGTAGAGGAGACGTTGACCGATGCAGGGGAGCAGGGGAGACTCGGCTGGGGAAGCAAGGCGAGACCCAGCCCGAGACTGCTGCGAGCCTGCCCAGCCGAGAGTGCCAAGCCGTCCCAGCCGGGGTGGGAGATGCCTCGGCCCACCGAGGCAAGGATGCCCGGGCTCAATCCGAGGTGCGTACTCTCGGTCCGCGTGGGACATGGATGTCGGCCCGTCCGGGGCAGGGGGAGGCCGGCCTGCACCGGGGTATGATGAACTCGGCTCGCCCGAGATAGCGCAGCGCCGGCCCGTCCGAGACAAGGCCCAGCCGAGGCTCGAGGATGATTTGGCCCAGCCGAGGTATCTCAACGCCGGTCTGGCCGACACAGCCATCTCGGCCCAGCGGAAGCGAGCAGGCTTATAGCCTCGGTACAACCGAGACTGGGCTCCTCTGGCCCGACATTGGGCATACCGGCCTGGAAGTGCCTATGCTGGCCCATGTTGATTCCCAGGCTGATTCTTTAGCCTTTTTCCTTACCTTCTATCTGTTTAAATCCTGCTCTTATCTCTTTTATCAACACCACCACCCCATAACTTTGGGGTACCGGGGTTACATCCCCGACATTAGTCCCCAAGGCTGCGGGGGACTCACAGAGTCGCGCGCAGTCTTACAAAATCAAATAGCAAATACCAAAATCTCCATTTAAATAACAACCTGCTTGCACGAGCAGCATTATTTTTCCTCTTGCCCACACGAGCACATCCGGCATATAGCCTGCATGGGTATTTGCCATACACTGATGTCCTCGCCGACATTGGCAAGTTTGATATATTGCCTGCATGGGCGCTGTCACATGTCGGTTTTTAGCCATTTTGGGCGTTTACCAACATCAGATGTCAACAGCCTGAGCGGGATTGACATGGGCATATCTCATATGTCGGTTTTTAGCCACTCTGGGCGTTTAACAACATCAGATGTCAACAGCCTGAGCTGGATTGACATGGGCATGTCTCATATATCGGTTTTTAGCCACTCTGGGCGTTTACCGAAGTCACATGTCGCCAGCCTTAGCTGATCCAACACATATAGCCGTTATTGGCCGATCTGTCATTTTGCCATCACAGGCACTTGCCTTACGCCGGTTTTGACCGTAAAGATATGCTGGCAGCCTTAGCTGAACCAGCACATAGCCGTCATTGGCTGGTTTGGCATTTTGCCATCACAGGCACTTGCCTTACGCCGGTTTGAGATATATCTCAACATATTATGCTCAGTGAGTCGGGATAGCGATGCTATGATACTCTGGCAAACTGAGATAACTGAAGAACCATGTTAATCGGTTAAGCTGGTAAAGACAGCAATCATGAGATACTTGATGACATGAGAGAGATGCCGTGATATCTTGGCAAACCGAAATAAATGGTGATTTGAGATATGGGATGATGCCGTGATATTCTGGCAAACCGATATAAACGGCGATCTGGGGATATGGTGCCGTGATACTCTGATCTGCCGACACAAGCGACAACTCGGGATGATATGCCATTTATAATTCGGCAGGCCAACACAAGGATTATTCGCGATTTGCTCTAAAACCATAATGAATCTAAGATGAATCTGAGATGACCAATATGTCTCGGTGATGAATATTCCATTGGCAACACCGATACCACCTTTCAATGTTAGTTCAAGCATATATATAAAGAATAATTGATGGGAACAGCAATTCTATTTAACAGACCAAAATAAGCCTAGCAGCGAAACTATGCAACAGGGAACAGACTCGAACTCAACCGAGTCCCCGAGTCAGTTTTCTTATCTAGGAGATAAAACAAAACTTGACTGGTTGTCCAGTCCCCGGGTTAAGACATCTTGCTCCCGGGGAAAACAACTAAGCGAGGTACGAGGGGGCAGTCCCCGAGCTATTTTTGAGATTAACTATTTGCGTGCGATACAAAACCAAATACTGTAAATACTTACATTGCGTGGTCGGTGCGGACTGGGTGGAGACGTACGAGTGGGCCCGGGCTAGACCTCAAAATAGGGGAGATGCTAGACATAGATAGCCCGGATACAACTAATTCGGATGCGCTCGGTCCAGCAGACCAAATAGCGCATGCGATGGAAGAAACCTGCAGGGGTAGAACCGGGCATGTCTCACTCGGCCAACCAAACGGAGCCGAGATATCACCCTTTTATCTCGGCCAGAAACATAATTTTGACGCCGGCCGGCATACTCTTTATACTGGCCCGACTCATTCTGACCGCGTCACTTTTTCTGATCCGACACTCCCGTGTCGGCCACTCTTATTTCTGACCACAACAATTAACTCTTAGCCGACAGGGATTTTTTATGTCGGTTCTCTCTTTATCTCAACAGCCGACATAGGCCATATGCCGGTCAATATCTCTAACGTCACCCTCTTTCTCTCCTTTTCTTTTTCTTTCTCTCTCTTTTCTTTTTTCCTCTTTCTTCCTTATCCTATTCTCCCGGAGAATCCGGCTCGATGGAGGAGACGCGGGGAGCGGGGACCGGCCCCGGGTGGAGCGTAGGGAGCCGGCCAGGGAGGAGCTCGGGGCGGCTCCGATGGGGTTGCTGCGGCGGAGCGCGGCCAGCCGGGAGGCGGGGCAGGGCGCGGTCAGCCAACCGGAGGCGGCCATGCCGGGGAGCTGGCGAGGGCGTGGCCAGCCTGCGCCGTGCGGAGGCGGCCGGAGCAGGGCTGTCTGGGGGCGGAGGTCGAGGCGGAGCTCCGGGCGCGGAAGCGCCGGAGCCTGGTGGAGGTGGCGGCGGCCAGGGAGTAGCTCGGGGCTGGCGCACGAGGTGGTCGAGGCGGGGACGAGGTGGAGCAGAGCGGAGGAGCTCCGGCGTCCTGGCGCGGACGCGCCGATGCAGGTCGGTGCAGGTCGGAGGAGCTGGGCGTGGACGCGGCGTCTCGGTCCAGTCGAGATGAGGATATCTCGGTCGAGCCGAGGTTGGGGATGACGGCATGCCGAAGCAGAGGAAATCCCGGCCCGTCCGAGTTGCGGATCGACTCGGTTTGGCCTATCTCGGCCCAAAACCCCATATTTCAGCCGGGATAGCAATTATGTCGGACTGGGCCGCATTTAACTCGGTTTGGGCTGTGACTATGCCGGATTTGGCTGTGTGTAACTCGGATTTGACTTCTGTCAACCCGGGGATGATGTCGGAGTCGAGTCCCCGAGTTAACCAAAAAGGTCCCGTCTAAATTTATTCCAGCAAGCGCCACTACCAGCCCCACGGTGGGCGCCAACTGTCGTCGTATGGAACAACAGATGCCTAGGGGTAGGCTTAAGTTTGGGGCCGATGGACACTAGAGGATTCGGGGAGGGATAGCGCGCTGAAGAGCGCACACGAAAGAACAGACGAACACAAGGATTTACCCTGCTTCGAGGCTCTCGTGAGAGATAAAAACCCTACTGCAGCATCTAGCCTATTTGGTGTATTCTCCTCTCATATGTGATTGGTACATGTGCTCCTTGAGCTGTGCAAGAGTTGCATGTAAGAGGCTTGCTCTAGCTATGGGGAGAGAGCTTCACGGGAGCAAGGGAGAAAGAATGAGCCCAAGGGGCCAATGAGTCCGTGCCAGAGACGTTACCCCTGGTGCTCCTTATATAGAGGGAGCCCAGGGGACAAGGAGTGGCCCACTGGAACACTGTGCACAGCACAACACGACATTGTACACATTGTAGCTGAGGTGACTACTGGGGTCTTGTCCGCACTGTGCAGGCATCACGCCCGTACCGTCCTCTGCACTATAGCCATGCTAAGCCACGTCCAGGATGGGCGTGGCCTGTCTTGTCTTTGTCCTTGCTTTTGTCTTCTAGCTCATGTCTCCAGGATCTTCGGTAGGTGGCAGGGGGTATCTTGTACTTGTCGAGGAAGTGGCCGGGATGTCGGAGGTGCGGACATGTCGGGGTAGAAGTAGCAGCCGAGGTAGAGGAGACGTTGACCGATGCAGGGGAGCAGGGGAGACTCGGCTGGGGAAGCAAGGCGAGACCCAGCCCGAGACTGCTGCGAGCCTGCCCAGCCGAGAGTGCCAAGCCGGCCCAGCCGGGGTGGGAGATGCCTCGGCCCACCGAGGCAAGGATGCCCGGGCTCAATCCGAGGTGCGTACTCTCGGTCCGCCTGGGACATGGATGTCGGCCCGTCCGGGGCAGGGGGAGGCCGGCCTGCACCGGGGTATGATGAACTCGGCTCGCCCGAGATAGCGCAGCGCCGGCCCGTCCGAGACGAGGCCCAGCCGAGGCTCGCGGATGATTCGGCCCAGCCGAGGTATCTCAACGCCGGTCTGGCCGACACAGCCATCTCGGCCTAGGGGAAGCGAGCAGGCTTATAGCCTTGGTACAACCGAGACTGGGCTCCTCTGGCCCGACATTGGGCATACCGGCCTGGAAGTGCCTATGCCGGCCCATGTTGATTCCCAGGCTGATTCTTTAGCCTTTTTCCTTACCTTCTATCTGTTTAAATCCTGCTCTTATCTCTTTTATCAACACCACCACCCCATAACTTTGTGGTACCGGGGTTACATCCCCGACAATCTCCTCCAATTCCCCGTCCCGGTAGGGTGCCAGAACGGAGTTTCTGGTCCCCGAAATAGGATTTTCGGTGGCGGCGGAGCTCTGGAGTGTTTCTGGGAAAAGCGTCAATCCTCCTCGGGTTTTTAGGTCAAGGGGATTAAGTAGTCGAAAGGGGGACGTGAGGTGGTCACCGTGGCGGCCACACCACCCCCCGGCGCAGCCCACCTCTGGCTGCGCGGGCCCATGGTGTGGGGCCCCTGTGGCCCGCCTCCGTCTTGTCTTCTGGCTCCGTGTGTCTTCTGGAAAAATAGGAACTCCAGGATATTTTCGAGAATTTTCCCGAAACTTGACTTTCTGCACAAAAACAAGACACCAGAGCAATTCTGCTGAAAACAGCGTTAGTCCGTGTTAGTTGCATTCAAAACACACAAATTAGAGGTAAAACAACAGCAAAAGTGTTCGGGAAAGTAGATACATTTTAGACGTATCAGTACCAAGTGGATGTACTATTTCAATGAATGAAATCTTTTATGTTAATGCTCCTGAGAGTAATGGTTTATTCTTGTTGAATCTCGATAGTAGTACTCACATCCATAACATAGATGCCAAGAAGATTAGACTTAGTGATGATACCGCCATGTATATGTGGCATTGCCGTCTTGGTCATATTGGTATAAACTGCATGAAGAAACTCCATTCAGATGGACTTTTGGAATCACTAGACTTTGCGTCTCTTGATACATGCGAACCATGCCTCATGGACAAAATGACTAAGATACCGTTCACCGGTTTTGTGGAACGGGCGTCGGACTTGTTGGGAGTTATACATACAGATGTGTGCGGTCCAATGAGCGTGTCGACACGCAATGGTTATTGTTACTTCGTGACCTTCACTGATGATTTAAGTAGATATGGGTATATTTACTTAATGAAACACACGTCTGAAACGTTTGAAAAGTTCAAAGAATTTTAGAGTGAGGTTGAAAATCAACTCAACAAGAAAATTAAGCACCTTCGATCTGATCGTGGTGGCGAATATTTGAGTTTTGAGTTTGGCACACATCTGAAGGCATGTGGCATCATACCACAGCTTACGCCTGCTGGAACGCCGCAACGCAACGGTGTGTCCGAGCGATGTAATCGTACCCTATTGGATAGCGTGCGGTCTATGATGTCTCTTACCGACTTGCCCGTATCATTTTGGGGATATGCGTTAGAAACAACCGCATTCATTTTAAATAGGGCTCCATTCAAATCCGTAGCAACGACACCGTATGAGATATGACATGGCAAGAAACCTAAGTTGTCGTTCCTAAAGGTTTGGGGTTGTGAGGCGTATGTTAAGAAACTACAGCCTGTCAAACTCGAACCAAAATTGGAGAAAGTCATCTTTGTAGGGTATCCACGGGAAACCATAGTATACACCTTCTACCACTAGGCCGAGGGCAAAACGTTTGTCGCGAAGAACGACACCTTTCTCGAGAAGGAGTTTCTCGCCAAAGGAGTAAGTGGGAGGAAAATAGACCTTGACGAGATAGTTGATCCTATACTCGAAATTCCGAGTGGCGCAACGGAAGCTGTTCCTGAGCCGTCCTCCATAGATGGAGTGGGAGAAAATGTCGAGGAGGCTATTATACCTCGTAGGTCTGGAAGAACCCGTACCCCTCCAGAGTGGTACGGCAATCTTGTTTGCACCGTCATGTTGATTGAACAAGATGAACCTACGAACCACACAGAGGTAATGGAAGGACCCGAGTCTGAAAAATGGCTTGAAGCCATGAAATCTGAAATAGGATCCATGTATGACAACAAAGTATGGACTTTAATGAAGATTCCCGAAGGGCGTAAGGCCATCGAGAATAAATGGATCTTTAAGAAAAAGACTGATGCTGACGGTAACATAACCGTTTATAAAGCTTGACTTGTCGCAAAGGGTTTCCGACAAATTCATGGAATTGACTACGATGAAACGTTTTCACCTGCAGTGATGCTAAAGTCTATTCGGGTTTTGCTAGCAATCGCTGCATATTATGATTATGAGATATGGCAGATGGATGTCAAAACTGCGTTCCTAAATGGCAACATTGAGGAAGAGTTGTATATGATGCAACCTGAAGGTTTTGTTGATCCATAGAATGCTGGCAAGGTATGCAAGCTTCAGCGTTCCATTTATGGACTGAAGCAAACATCTCGGAGCTGGAATCTTCGCTTTGATGAGGTGATCAAAGGTTTTGGATTCGTCCAAAATCCGGAAGAGACCTGTATTTATAAGAAAATGAGTGGGAGCTCAGTTGCATTCCTAGTTCTATATGTGGATGATATATTACTGACTGGGGATAATGTGGATCTTTTGAATAGCGTGAAGAATTATTTAAACAGTAAATTTTCGATGAAAGACTTAGGAGAAGCTGCTTACATATTAGGCATTAAGATCTATCGCGATAGACCAAGACGCCTATTAGCATTAAGTCAGAGTACTTACCTTGATAAGATATTGAAGAGGTTCAATATGGACATGGCAAAGAAAGGTTCCCTGCCGGTTGTCAAGGGTAAAACATTGAGCATGGCTCAGTGTCCAGTAACGGCTCATGATAAAGCCGAAGCGGCTAAAAACCCCTATGCTTCAGCCATAGGATCAATCATGTACGCCATGTTAAGTACTCGACCCGATGTAGCATTGGCTCTTAGTTTGAAGAGTCGATTCCAAAGTAATCCTGACAAGGATCATTGGATAGCTGTTAAGAACATTCTGAAGTATCTTAAGCGAACCAAGGAAATGTTTCTTGTCTATGGAGGATGTGAAGAGGAACTTGGCATAACAGGTTACGTTGATGCAAGTTTCTGCTCAGATCCAGATGTCTCGAAATCTGAGACATGTTATGTGTTTACGGTGAACGAAGGCGCTGTGAGCTGGAGAAGTGGGAAGCAACCCATAGTAGCCCAATCTACAATGGAATCAGAGTACATTGCTGCTTCGGAAGCTGCGAATGAAGCTGTTTGGCTGAGGAAGTTCGTCATCGAGCTCGAAGTGTTCCCAAGCGTGCAAGACCCTGTGAACCTCTACTGTGACAACACAGGTGCTATTGCTAACGCGAAGGAACCAAGGTCTCACTCAACTACCAAACATATTCTTCGACGCTTCCATGTGATAAGACAGTATATCAAGGAAGGCGATATGAAGATTTGCAAAATACATACGGAGCAGAATGCTGCAGATCCGTTGACGAAACCTCATCCACGAGACAAGCATGACGAAACCTCATCGTCGATTCTTTAGGCGCACTGGACCGTCCCCGCCAGCGGACCGGGATAAACCGGGTGAATCGCGGTCGAACCGCTGGTTTTGGAAGTAAAACCGGGCATTCCGGTCCAACCGGTTCACTAGCCTGCACGTTGGCAAAATTTAATTGAAGGGAGCAGGAATCGAACCCTGAACCGCAAGTGTGGGCGAGCAGTGCAGCCACTCCCTTAACCACTAGACCATTTAATGCTTCTTGTAGGTAACAGAGTCACGATAGTATAATAGGAGTATCTACACAGTAGCATAAAATCTTCACTACAGTTACAGGATTTTTTTTGGAACGTCATTTACAGGATAGCTAACGGATTTGCAGCTTTGAGCATGCAATATGCGTGTTATTTATTTGGCTCATTGGCTATTGTTGGCTTTTTTTTCTTTGAACATGGCTCGCAAGACAAGTTGATGATCATCCCTTGACTACTTGTTATGTTATTATTATGTAAAATTGCAAGTTTGAAATGTTTCTTCACGTATAACTCTTTATTTATTGCAGCATTTATAAATAAAATATAATACTGTATAACTTAAAAAAACGACAGTGAACCCGTGAACCAGTGGTCTGGCCGGTAAAAACCTGAACCGGCAGCTTCACCGGTTCGATCATCGGTCCAGTTTTTTAAACTATGTGATAAACACCAAGCTGCTATATGTGTTAAGCTTTTACTAAGTTGTAAACTAGATTAGGTTGTACTCTAGTGCAAGTGGGAGACTGTTGAAGATATGCCCTAGAGACGATTAATAAAGATATTTTATTTGTCATATCTCAATTGTTCATAATATGTTTTTTCTGTCATGCTATAACTATATTAATCAGAAACATTCATACACGTGTGATACGTAAAACAACCAGGTCCCTAGTAGCCTCCTCACTAGTCCGTTGTGAGATTGATGATCGAGGTTTCTCGATCATGTGACATTTATGTCAATTGACAATGGAGTCAATCATTAGGTGAATGATGTGATGGACACACCCAATATTTGTAGGGCGTAGTACTTACGCCTTCGACCTTGAGATCATACTAATTGCTATTTCTGGAAGGTACTTTGATTGTATCAAATGTCACTCCTTATATAGGATGACTATAACGATGTCCCTTTTGGGTATCCGAAGGAAATATGTTGAGGCGTATGATCAAGAGCGGGATTTGCTAATCCACATAGCAGGATAGATACTCTGGGCCCACTCAGTGAGATTGTATCAATGAGCTTGCAAGCATGTGACTAGGTCACGGGGATGTAATATCGCAGACGAGTAAAGATAGTATTGTCAAGTAACAGGATCAAGCTCGGTATGGTGATACCGGAGAACAAGTCTCGGACAAACTAAGTATCGCCTGGCAAAAGGCCTTAGACTTGACGTCTAAGTTTCGAACGACAAAGTTATTCGTGAACGCACAGGGGCTATCATAGCCATCCATGTCTCCCTGATAGTCATTGATCGGAGAAGGGTTCTCGATCATGTCTGGAGTGTTCCCGAACCGCTAGGGTTACACACTTAAGGGTAGGTGACATTTATTTAGATTGGACGCAGAGAAGAAAATAAAGAGAAGAACACCGGAAGTGTTCCGGATGATATCCGACGGAGTTCGGGGGCCAAAGAAATGTTTTTCGGAGCCGGAATAAATTAGATAATATGTGATTAATATTAAATAGTGTAATTAATAGTTAAATACATTTTTATTTATTTATTTTCGGAATTTTTAAAGGCTACACACCTAAATTGGCCTAGACCAAAGGGAAAAGTCCCATAAGGGGGGGAACTTCCCTCCCATGGTGCGAATTGGGAGGGAGCAACCCTAGGTGGGCCGAATGGGGCCCACCTAGGGCCGGCGGCTCCCCTTGGTGCGGCGCACCATGTGGGGTTTAGTCCCACATGGCTAAGCCAAGGGGAGTTGCACCCTCCCATCCCCTTTATATAGAGGTGCCCCCATGCCTTTGAAAATACACAATTCTCTCTCTCTCCCGGTTTAGACGTCGCTTCGCAATTGGGGTTACACACGGGTTGAGATTTTCTCCACCATACGCACACCGTCGTGTTGCTGGTTCTATGCGGTCTAAGTCTTCTACTTCCGTTGATTGGCTAGATCGAGCCTGGAGGTCGTCATCTTCTCCGTACATGTGTGAGCTCCGCGAGACGCCACACTTGGGGCGCTTGGAGGAGTCCTTCTTCGCAACCTTGAGGTCGGCTACGTCAGCTTCATAAACAACACTTGTTGCGGGAGCGTAATCCTCCCTATCGGTCTACGAGGGTACGTATATCGATCTCCACCGTTACTCTATATCTGCATAGTTCTAGATCCTGGCGAGTTTTTGGTTATCGTTGTTAGGAATTTTTTTGTTTTCTGCCCACGATTCCCAACAAATAAGTCATCGTGAAAAGAACAATATGCCAACAAATCTATAGCAGGAACAAGTTCCATGATCATGAACCTAAAGCTAGAGTCCAGAAAGAAGTACAAACCTACAGTTTAAGAAGAAAATATAGTTCTGAGTGAACAAGTTTCATGATTATGAACATAAAGCTGGAGTCCATAATGAACTATAAACATACATCTCAGACTATATGGTGAGATAAGACCAAAATTAATTGTCCACAAATATCAGGATGTGCCCTACTGAACATGACGTCAAAATAGCGCTATTAATTTCCATTACAGAACTCTCACACAAGTAAATACAATACTAACAAGTAGTTTCTGGTTTCTACCCTAAAGCCTGAGCTGATAATATGGCAGACTTGAGAAAAGATGTGGGGTTTGATTCCAACAACTTCCAATTGTTTTCATTAAACATTTTGCTGCAGTACAAGTTGGCATGGAAATATTAATGCTTCTTTTGCTGGTGCAGGTGTTGTTGCTTCTGCTGCATCTGTAGCAGGATTTGCGGCATTTCAGCTCGGTGGGGGCAGAGAGAGAGAGAAGAGTGTGTGTTAATGGCGGTGAGGGCACGTGATGAGACATAGTGACGAGGAGAGGATTGTGCGAGAAAAGCTTTCACTAACCGAGTGTATGCTGCAATTGCGATATCTCTGACCAGTGTTCTCTTCACTCCATGAAATCCACCGCGACATCATCAACCCGCAGAGTCAGTTCACGGGGGGAGAGTACGAGAAAGGGAGCTCATGGTACGGAATCTGACAGCGGGGACGAGATGATTCTCCGTGCCTAGAAGAGCTACCTGAACTCTCATGGCTATGAGCCGCCATGGATGCTTGAGAGCGAGAGCAGAAAAGGGACAGGAACAGAGAAACCCTAGATCGGCAAAAAGGGAAGGGGATTTTATCGGCGCGCTAATATAACCATTAGGCGCCACGCTGGCCTAACCCAGTGTCCATGTAAGCGAAACCACCCCCAATACTGCTCTCAACGCCCGCAGGGGGTCAATTACATGGTAGTATTTCCTAGTAGGGGGGCTAAGTATGCCGATTTTGAGTTAGGGGGGTTTAGGGTCCGATATCTGAAAGATGTGGGGGTTAGAGAATCTCCAACCATGGCCCCAAAACCTATCCCAAATGACCGGGCGGTCTGCCCGGACAGCTTTTGGGGTTGAAAACATGACCCAAGCATCACCCCCAAACCTAGCCCAAACATCCGGGCAGTCCGACAAACCCCAAAGCCAGCCCATATGTGGGGAGGGTTTGGGGCGGCGCGTCCGCCACGTCGGCCCTAGAATAGCGGACCCACACATTTCCCCCTCAATTCGACCGGAACCATCTCTTCTTCCTCCGCGCTGCTCACATTCCACGCACCTCTCTGCTCCGCCGCCGTTCCTGTCATATATCCTCCACCTCCCCGAACCTCCGCCACCTCCCCGCAGTTCAACATGCTCGCCGGTGCCCCGCCGCCGCACAAACCAGGGCTGCACTCTCCGTTTCCGGTACTTTATACATCGCACGCCATCCACCATGCTCTCAAAGTGTTTGTGGAATTAGCGGAGCCGGTTTTTGATGAGTTTTTATATTTGTAGCCATGGATTATTCCTCCGACGATGAGTACGATTACTCTGTCGTAGATAAGTTCATGTACAACGAGTTCATCGATGGGTCTAGCGACGATGACATGTTTCAAGAGGGAGACGAGGAGGCCGCCATGTCGATGATGAGCATTCAAGACGAATTGGAGAAGGTGGAGCACGTTCTCAACTTTCGGGGATCGATTAAGGGGCGGATCACCGTGGCCCATGATAGGCTGAAAGGCTGTCGAGACCTGTACGACGACTATTTCAAACCTAATGCCGAGGACACTGAAAGGCTACTAGCCCTATGCCGAGGACACTGAAAGGCTACTATTTGCGGAAAACTTTCTTTCTCTCCTATGCAGAAATGCACCGCTGCTTTGAGAATGCTAGCCTATGGAAAAGCTGCGGATGCCATCGACGAGTTTTTCCGGATGGGAGAGAGTATGTGCATTGATGCCATGAAGAGATTTGCGAATTCTGTGGTCAAGGTGTTTGGAAAGGAATATCTGAGAGAACCAAATGCGGAGGACACTGAAAGGCTACTACCCCTTGGAGAAGCAAGAGGATTTCCAGGTATGCTAGGCTCAGTTGATTGCATGCATTTGTTGGAAATATGCTCTAGAGGTAATAATAAAAAATGTTATTATCATATTTCCGTGTTCATGATATATGTTTATTTTCCATGCTATAACTGTATTAACCGGAAACATAATACATGTGTGGTTGCATAAACAACACCACGTCCCTAGTAAGCCTCTACTAGACTAGCTCATTAATTAATGATAGTTATGGTTTCCTAACCATGAACATGAGTTGTTAATTAATTAACGGGATCATGTCATTAGAAGAATGACGTGATGGACAGACCCGACTAAGCATAACAATATTGATCGTTTCATTAAGTTTATATTGTCATGCCTTTTATATTCAAGTATCATGTTTCTTAGACCATGAGACCATGTTATTCCCGGGTATCGGAAGAATACTTTGGGGACATCAACCATCGCTTCGTGACAGGGTGATCATAAAGGTGTCTTATGGGTATCTCGGAAAGTACTTGTTGAATTACATGAATCAAGACTTGGATTTGTCCCTCCGTGTTTCGGAGAGATATACTCTAGGCCCACTTGGTAGTGCACATTCAGTAAAGCTTGCAAGCACATGACTAATGAGTTAGTCACATAGAATGTTGTATTACAGAACGAGTAAAGAGTACGTACCGGTAACGAGATCGAACTAGGTATAGTGATGCCGACGATCAAATCTCGGGTAAGTAAAATATCGCATGACAAAGGAAATTGTATACGGATTATAATAGTCCACGACATAGTGGTTCAACTGATAAAGATCTTTGTTGAATGTGTGAGAGCCATTATGGATATCCTGGTCCCTCTAATGGTTATTGATCGGAGAGGTGTCTCGATCATGTCTACACGTTATCGAACCCGTAGGGTCACACACTTAACGTTCGGTAACGCTAGAGTAGCTCTGGGATAATTTTGTTAATGGTGTCCGAATATTGTTCGGAGTCTCGTATGAGATCCTAGACATCACGAGGAGCTCCGGAAGAGTCTAGAGGTAAAAATTTATATATGGCAAGTTGATTTCAGGGTTCCGGAAAAGTTCAGGATTTTTTCGGCAGAGTGTCGGAATGTTCTAGAAGGTTCCGGAGGGTCCCACTGTGGGCCCACCTATCCTGGACGACCAAGGGTGGCCCACTGGTCCATTTGACCAGCCCTCCTTGGTCCATGTGGTCAATCAATGGGAGCCCTTAAATGGGGGTTACCACTTGATAATCCCCAAGAGCAAGGAATCACTGTAGCACAATTCGATAAGTATTTGAGTGTCGAACCCACGAGGAGCTGAAGGTAAACTATCTATTCTCTCAAGCCCTATAACCCTCTTATATGGCCGTTTGTGCAAAGCAATAAGTTTAAATATGAAAGGAACTAACTAATGAAAGCAAGTGATGTGGAATGGGTTTATCTAGTAACAAGTTTCTCAATCAAGTTTCAAACGCAAGTTTCTTAGAGCAAGTTTCTCAAAGTAGCAAATATCTCAAGGGTGCAAATGTCCTAGCAATTGTTATTTCATTCGTGTGGTTGTCACAATTAGTGAAGCACATGTTTCAGTCTTAATTGTTTCTTCTAGGAAGGAGCCATAAATAGGTGTAGCCAAGTAAATGAACTAAAACCCCTTATGATGGATCTCATGGCCAAGTAAATGAGCACACACGAATTATTAAGACATAAAAGTCCCACCATAGCCTTAAGTTCTAAGGTCCCCTATATATATCCCCCAATAAAGTAACTTCATGACTCGGTCTCAGGTTTACATGTCCTCCCAAGTCTCCCTCACTCCATTACATTACCGGTGATCACCTTACATGCATTCCCCAACATATGTGTGCACTCATATATTGTACATAAAGACAATCATAAAAGATAACAAAACTTGTATGCAACCAATCAACGAACTATTTCACTATTGTCATGAACAAATCACTTCTCAAACATAGATGGGGAGACACAATAGATCAAGGGAATAGAATATTGCATCATATATCATGTTTGCCAAGAGTTTACAGTGGAGAGATGGAGATGATCTTGCTGTAGATGTTGATGATGAACACGCCGGAGGGGGGTGGAGCCCTCCGGAGGTGATTCCGGCGGCGTTTCCCCCCTCCGATCTTCTCCGGCGGCAGCCTTCTGACTCTCTGTTTCGTGGTTTTGTGTTTCTCCGCCGCCTCCTCGCGAAACTCCTCGGGGGACTATTTTTATAGTCGGTTTTAGGTCAAGACGAAGCCACGGAGACGAAAACGGACGACATCGGAGCCACGAGGGGGAGAGAGGGTGCCTCACGCGGCCAAGGAATCTGGCCGCGTGGGACCACCTAATTCCCTCCTCGGACTTCCTTTTTCGCGGATCCTTGGCTCGTACGTCTTCTTCCTTCCAAATATTGGGCCCCGTAAAATCTTAGGTCATTTGGACGTCGTTTGAGTCCCTGAAAGTCAAAAACATGGAAAAAGGGTTTTCTGGTTCTGCAGGGTTAATTCCAAATAAATGGGGAAACTATGAAATATTCCCAAAATCATATAAAACAATGATATAACCCTTATATGATGCAAATATGATTGAA
The DNA here is from genome assembly GCA_947311845.1 of Poa pratensis. Classification (NCBI taxonomy): domain Eukaryota; kingdom Viridiplantae; phylum Streptophyta; class Magnoliopsida; order Poales; family Poaceae; genus Poa; species Poa pratensis. The sequence continues at coordinate 29,151,222 of CAMZMU010000121.1, forward strand.
ATATCAGTAATATAATGCAAAGTTCATGTATGCATTTTACATGCATCAACATCCCCAAGCTTAACCTATACTCGTCCTCGAGTATGAAGGTGATAAAACTAACATGGACTTTGCATTTTAATACTATCAATGGATATCAAAGATGATTACTATTGCTACATAGAGTCAAATGATTCATTCTTCAAAGGAGTAGCAATATACAAGATAGATTATGAAGTGATATCAAATATTCAATGTAAGGATGTTCAATGATAATTCACAAAGTGTAACATAGAAGAAAGTACTATGGACCAAATGTATGCATAATGAAAAGTAAAAACATCCTATAATGGTCATAGAGTATTCTTGTAAATCTGAATATAAAAGGTGGACACTTTGGAAAGATATATAAATGAGTAGAGGTAAAACATGAATAAGTTTCATCTAACTTCCAAATGCTTCTACTTAAGTTAATGTTTGCAATGTGGTATCATTGGTGTCAAGCTCTCATTACCCCTATCATAGCATCTTGAATGGTTAAAGTTTAAAGTGAAAGCAAATATGAGTAGTGTGCTTGACAAAGTATGGGTTGAATGTCTCATGCCCCGTGAATACGAGTACCTACACCACGGTGTTACTCAACTTGGGACACAAAGCAAGTTCAAGTTAAGGTCATTGTAAGTAATATAATAGCGTCATCAAGAGCGTCAACTGGGGTACCTCTTGTCCCAGGACATGGAACAAGCCCATGTCAAAATGACAAGACAAACAAAATGAACAATCTCACACCCTTTTTATTTACTATTGGTATAGCTTTTTATTGTGGGTGCATCACTGAAGGTTCACCATAGCATGTAAGTAAATTTCCACCATGAATGATGCATGGCTTAGATTAGCGGCCCAGGCGTCTCTCTAGCCATTTATACAAACTCATTAAACTTACTAAGTTTCCGCATTTATTTCACCATGATAAGCATCCATAAACAAAAGTACATGATATCAACTAAATATAAAGAGCACGTTGAAAGCTTGCCATGTGACAGCACATATGAGCTAACTCCCAACCAAGACTCTTGTCAAGCTCACAACTTCATAATTTTAATCACAATGGGTCATGTTTATTAAGTGCAATAAAAGTAAAGTGTGCATCAAGTTCGTGAGAGCTCTTTAACCAACTTTTCCCATAACAATCAATAACATAAGCATTTTAATTCAGAAGTATAGATAATACAAAATAACATGATAAACATACTCGGAATAGCATAAAGCTAATAGGTAGATATGGTGGACTCACTGGAAAAACTTTGGTTGAAGGTGTTGGAAAACAAGTTTTTACTTGTTGGAATTTTTGGGCTAGCAAGAGGGAGAAAGTTGACCGTCTAAATGCATGCATAAGTGTCCATAGAACTAACCAATCCATGTTAAACAAAGTAAAGTAACATTCAGCATCAAAACATGAATAAAAGATAGCTCTTGATAAAACACTTGCAAATTAATACTCATTAAAAAGCATATGAATCATGCAACTATATGTATCTTTTTGAATCAACTCAAACATCCCTTTCCCAATCTTTTTAATAGCATCCAACTTAATTCAACCCAAATTTCCAGTAGCTCTCTCATATATAAATGATAGTGGTGGTCTCAAGACAAACAAAAATCAAACAAATAAAAAGCAAATAAAAGACGCTCCAAGTTTATGCGATAAGTGCATTGATCGAAAAACAGAAGTTAGACGTGTGCAAACCGAGAGTGTGTTGGTCCAGTGGGGTTGTCTTCACATCCCCAAGCTTATGGTCTTCACCATCCTTGGATAGCTCTTGGTGCATCTCCTCTAATCCCTGTGAAAAAACTTCAAAACACCGTTTCTCCCATTTCTTTTCTGTGGGGTGACATTAGTAGTGATAGACAAATGAATTGCTTGCTGCATAAAATCCTTAAACAAAAATTCATATGAATGTCCAGAAAGTGTATAATGTTGTATGCCTACTTATAAACTCAATTGGATCAAAAAGATTCAAGTTAAAAGTTCAAAGAATGCATCAAACAAAATGGGACAGAATCTGTCCAGAAAAACAGCAGCAGCAAAACGTATTTTTCTACCCTACTTAAATATGTCGAAAAATTCTGAAAAATTCATGCTACAGAGGATGAAAAGTTGCAACTACAGTTCAAATATCAGCTCATTCGGAGTTACAGAATAGGAATTAAAAATCATACCGTGCACAGATTCGTGCTGGAATAAAATCTCCGAATGCAAATAGCAACTTTTTCAAACCAAAATAGGTAAAACTTGGCACTTTATTAAAATTCCAGAAACTAAACTAAAAACTAAGTCTCTTGTTACAGCAAGAGGACACAAAGAAAATCAAAATAAAAACAACCGGGTTGCCTCCCGTAAAGCGCTTTCTTTATAGCCATATAGCTAGGCTTCTTACTTGGTATCAAGATGGTTGGAGTGAGGTGGCTTGGCATCCCCAAGCTTAAATTCTTGTACTTATTTGATATATGTAGGGTGAGCCTAGGGGTAACATCCCCAAGCTTGAGTGTTTGTCCCTCGTGATATTTATTCATCACCCTCAACTCTTCCACTTGAAAGTTCTCTTCACACAAAACTCATCTTAAAACTTGATTAGAGGGGTTAGTGTCTCCATAAATGAAATCCTCATAGGTACAGCAAAGACATATCATGAGTTGATTCTACAATTAGCTAATATTACTATGGTTGTGTATTGCTCTTTGATCAATAGAACCACACAAAACACAAGTAATGAGAGTAATGCAAAATAAAGACAGAATCTGTCAAAAACTGGACAGCCCGTAAAGAGTGAATTTTCAGAGGCACTTACGTTGCTCAAATCAGAAAACTTTGAACTAATGAAATGTGTATTAATAACTGAATATTGCTGTCGTAAAATATCAGGTCAAAATTCCTCTTCTGTGATTTTATACATTTTTCGCAGTGAAGCTCAGGAATCTGTTTTCTGGACAGCAAATCACTATTGTTTAATCCTACCTCTCAAAAGAGGTTATTCTTGCCATTAAGATGAAAAATAAGATACAAAGGTGATGTTACGGTAGTAAACAAGCACCTTGACTCAAAAACCCAAAACTTAAGCTGAAGATAAAAATCAAAAAGAACCAAGCAAGAATCAAGAGAAACAATCAAAGAAGAAGGAAAATATTTTTGTTGTTTTTGATTTAGCAAAAAGGCAAAAGGAGAAGCAAATATATACAACATAAACACTCTTTTTATTTGGTTTTAGCTTTGGGAAAAGTTTTAATGATAGAGACTTTGCAACGGTTCCATTGGCATGAACAACACATGTTCAAGGTCGACCCCAACTTCTCCATTACTCATCCTTCTCATTTACTTTCCCAAATTTTATATAAAATGAAAATCTTAAACTAATTGTCACAAAACAGTAGGTAAAGATATTTTACATGTTGTAAAGATATAAAGGTGTGCTCAAACCGAATAGGAAATTAAAGCATAAGGAACACACCACAGAATATTAAACAATTTACTTTTAAGTCTAACTCTCTTCCTATGCATTGGAATTTTATATATGAATAAATAACAACAAATTTGAGGTAACCAATGCATATAATAATCAATAGCTTGCATTTTAAATAACATAGAAACATAAAGGGGATTCTTATCTCTTCCTCTCTCATAATAGTTGCAAGCATTAAAGTTAAACATAACCACATAGTTTTGAATAGAATCACCACATAAAGACTTATCATCTAATGAGCATAATGGATCATCAAACTCAATTAAATCACTTTCATCCTCAATAGTAGGTGGACTGAAAATATCATATACATCATTGTAATCATCATAAATGGGAGACATAGTATCATCAAAATAAATTTTCTCTTCCAAACTTGGGGGACTAAAAATATCATATTCATCAAAACAAACTTCCCCAAGCTTAAGGTTTTCCTTAGCATTAGCAATAAAGGTGTTCAACGAATTAGTACTACCACAAACATGATTGTTATGCAAATAAAATTTAATTTTCTCCTCAAACACTTCATGTCCTAACTCAAGATAGATATTATACAGATCTATATTGTTTGGTTGTTTTCCATTTTATAATAATGTTTTAGATTTATATGTGATGATCCCGAAGAGCAAGTCTTGATGCCTGCACAAATAACGGGATTTAGGTTGAGACTCCAAGTGCAGAGTGTATAGTATAGTGGAAGACAGTTTTCCCCACGAGGGGTGACTCGAGGGTTTAATATCGAACTCTCAGGGAATCTGAAGTGGTAGATTTATCTTCTTATCCTTCTTTTGGTTACCTACAAAACAAGGTTAGATGTTTTGGTCCTCAACCTCACCTGTGGTTGTCAAGCACAAGGTGTAAGAATGATATCAGGATAGTTATGCAATGCAAACAAGAAATAAATATGCAATGATGGTGGATGCAATGGTAAATGATATTTTTGGGTTTTTAAATGATGTATGCAAGATGAAAAGTATTTTTGTATTTTCGGATTTAATGATGGCTGAAAATATAAAAGTGGTATATGGTGTTGGAAAGGTGTTTCTTATGATTAAAAATGGACTGGGGTTCATGGTTTCACAAATGCACTCTCTCTTTATAAAGTGGTAGACAATGGAACACACAAAGTTAACATATCAGATTGCAACACAGGGTTTGATAACAAGTTACTTAGATATATGGGCATCACGTCCTAACATAGAGATCTTTTGGTTATTAACCTCTCTTATACTCCACCAAGATGCGAACTAAATCATAACACCTTAGTAATTAAGATAACTCAGAGTATAGCAATAAGTATCATGACATGAAGTGAAAATAAGAACATGCTAGATCTAGTCATGGAGTAGTGGCAATGGTCACGCCCACATCCCCGGTAGCATGGTATTTTAGTTTATCCTAGTGAGGCAACAAAGTAAGGTAAAGATACCAAAGTGGGTCGCAGAACTTTCTCTCACGTTCACTGCACTAGCCACCCCCGTTACTCCAACTAATGCACACGTTCCCCCTCACACGCTCTCATAAACATGCTTGATCAAAACAAGTAAACAAGAACGGGGTACATAATATGCATCTATACTCATAACTGAAACAAACATTGCAATCTCAAACATATATTAACTCATAAAGATCCACCACAAAGGTATTACAACGGTGACCGTAATCATGTTCAGCAGCTCATACAGTACTAATTAGTGAAGCTCAAGAGAGGAGAGATACATAAGTTACTTCCACAAACCCATAGTCCAGAGGTGGACTACTCCCTCTTCATCATGGAGACGGTGGAGAAGTCGATGGAGAAGGTGGAGACCACGCCGGCAGCGCCCCGCCGGAGTTTTCCCCCTCCAATCTGCAGCTCCTGATCTCCGTTTTGGTGTTTCTGTGTTTCTGCGGTGCTCCTTCCAGAGAACGACGAGGGACCTTTTTTTTTAGGCGTTTTTAGGTCAAGACGAAGGCGGTGGAGCGAAGATCGACGGCAACGGAGCCACGAGGCCCAAACGGGTGGGTCCCACGCGGCCTGGTACTGTGGCCGCGTGGGCCAGGCCCGTTTGGCCCTTGGGTCTCCGTTTGCTTGCTTCCTTTTTCCGTAGTCCTTCTTCCTTCCAAATATTGACGCCCGTAAATTTCCAGGTGATTTCGTTGACGTTTGGGTCCCTGAAACATTAAAATACAAAACTAGGGTTTTCTGCCTGTGCAGGGTTAATTCCAAATAAATGGGAAAACTATGAAGTATTCCCAAAATCATGATAAAACATTGATATAACCCTTATATGATGCAAATATGATTGGAATATAAGCAATTAAAGTGCAAAGTTCATGTATTCATTTTACATGCATCAATATGTTAGTATGCAATGCAAACAAGAATAAAAGCTTAGCACAACGCTCCCCGGCAACGGTGCCAGAAAAGTGCTTGATAATCCCCAAGAGCAAGGAATCACTGTAGCACAATTCGATAAGTATTTGAGTGTCGAACCCACGAGGAGCTGAAGGTAAACTATCTATTCTCTAAAGCCCTATAACCCTCTTATATGGCTGTTTGTGCAAAGCAATAAGTTTAAATATGAAAGGAACTAACTAATGAAAGCAAGTGATGTGGAATGGGTTTATCTAGTAACAAGTTTCTCAATCAAGTTTCAAACGCAAGTTTCTTAGAGCAAGTTTCTCAAAGTAGCAAGTAGCAAATATCTCAAGTAGCAAATATCTCAAGGGAGCAAATGTTCTAGCAATTGTTATTTCATTCGTGTGGTTGTCACAATTAGTGAAGCACATGTTTCAGTCTTAATTGTTTCTTCTAGGAAGGAGTCATAAATAGGTGTAGCCAAGTAAATGAACTAAAACCCCTTATGATGGATCTCATGGCCAAGTAAATGAGCACACAAGAATTATTAAGACATAAAAGTCCCACCATAGCCTTAAGTTCTAAGGTCCCCTATATATCCCCCAATAAAGTAACTTCATGACTCGGTCTCAGGTTTACATGTCCTCCCAAGTCTCCCTCACTCCATTACATTACCGGTGATCACCTTACATGCATTCCCCAACATATGTGTGCACTCATATATTGTACATAAAGACAATCATAAAAGATAACAAAACTTGTATGCAACCAATCAACGAACTATTTCACTATTGCCATGAACAAATCACTTCTCAAACATAGATGGGGAGACACAATAGATCAAGGGAATAGTATATTGCATCATATATCATGTGTGCCAAGAGTTTACAGTGGAGAGATGGAGATGATCTTGCTGTAGATGTTGATGATGAACACGCCGGAGGGGGGTGGAGCCCTCCGAAGGTGATTCCGGCGGCGTTTCCCCCCTTTGATCTTCTCCGGCGGCAGCCTTCTGACTCTCTGTTTCGTGGTTTTGTGTTTCTCCGCTGCCTCCTCGCGAAACTCCTCGGGGACTATTTTTATAGTCGGTTTTAGGTCAAGACGAAGCCACGGAGACGAAAACGGACGGCATCGGAGCCATGAGGGGGAGAGAGGGTGCCTCACGCGGCCAGGAAATCTAGCCGCGTGGGACCACCTAATTCCCTCCTCGGACTTCCTTTTTCATGGATCCTTGGCTCGTACGTCTTCTTCCTTCCAAATATTGGGCCCCATAAAATCTTAGGTCATTTGGACGTCGTTTGAGTCCCTGAAAGTCAAAAACATGGAAAAGGGGGTTTTCTGGTTCTGCAGGGTTAATTCCAAATAAATGGGGAAACTGTGAAATACTCTCAAAATCAATATAAAACAATGATATAACCCTTATATGATGCAAATATGATTGAAATATCATGTAATATAATGCAAAGTTCATGTATGCATTTTACATGCATCACCACTCTTGAAAGAGGGGGTTACTACCTTTTAAAGGAGAGGGGGTTACCACTCTTTAAGGAAGGGGTTACTACCTTGGGAATTAAGTGGCTACAGCTCCCTTGCCTATATAAGAGAGGAGAGAGGCACACCATGTGTGTCTAATCGCTGCCGCATCTCCTCCTCCCTCCCGCGTACCGCTTGGCGAAGCCCTGCCCGTGGGAAACTCTCCACCATATCCACTGCCACGCCGTCGTGCTACTGGAATCGATCCCATCTACTTCTCCCTCTCGCTTGCTGGATCAAGAAGAGGGAGACGTCATCGAGTTGTACGTGTGCAAGCCTCGGAGGTGCTGCTAGTTTGCGGTGCTGATCGGATCGAACCTCATGAACAACTTCACCGAGCTGCGTTGAAATAAACGTTCAACGCGCATGTTCTTCGAGGGTATGATGAACTACTCTCCCCGTTACTAGCATCTTCTAGATTGGATCTTGAGTGTTGCTTCCGCATGTGAGAGAATTTTTTTGTTTTCTATCACGCAAACTCCTACAGTGGTATCAGAGCCAGATCTATGTGTAGATGTTTTGGTATGGGTAGAACACATATGTGTGTGTGGCGTTGATAATCATGTTATTACTTCCTTTGTGCATTTTGAATCTTAGTGGCATAGTGGGATGAAGCGGCCCGGACTAACTTTACATGTTCACGTACATGAGACTTGTTCCACGACTGACATGTAACCTGTATTGCATAAGTGGCTTTGCGGGTGTCTGTCTCTCCCACTATAGTTAAGATTTAATCTACAACGGGTTGTTAATAATTTGTTTATCACCGTTGTGGTTTCATGTTCGTAGGTAAGAACGGTTCTTTCTTCGAAAGCCCTAAGCCACGTAAAATTTGCAAAGAATAAGGGAGAGGCGTCTAACTTGTTTTTGCAGGGGTGCTTGTGATATGGTATAGCCCAAACTGTTCATATGATATATTTGTGATGTATGCGATGATCATGTTTTGTAATGTTTCACGACTTGCATGTCGATGAGTACGGCAACCGGCAGGAGCCATATGGTTGTCTTAATTATCAATTGTATGACCTGCGTGTCAACTTCAAACGCCATGTAATTGCATTATTTATCACTATGAGTTAGCAATATATGGGATGCAACGTGGTGGAGACAACCAAGACGCCACATGAACATGGCGCCATGATGGAGATCATGCCGGTGTGTTTAAGATGGAGATCAAGACGCAATAAAAGGGCTATACCATGTCACATATTTTTATGCATGTGATGTTTATCCTTTTATACATCTTATTTTGCGTGTGCACGACGGTAGCATTATAAGATGATCCCTCACACAATATCAAGATAAAGTGTTCTCCCTTAGTATGCACCGTCGCGAAAGTTCATCGTTTTGAAGCATCTCGTGATGATCGAATGTGGTAAACTCTACGTTCACATACGACGGGTGTAACAGCCCAAAGTGAGAACCTGAAAACCTGTATAAAATTTTCACTTTTGCTTAGTACATGCATCATAGCATCATGGCATTCATCTCAAATTGCTAAACAAAATTAAAATATGTGGAAACAAGAACACACCTAAATCCAATTCCTTGCAACTCAAATGTGGTTGCTGTCTAATAAACACAACTACGAATACCCATCCATATCTATCAAGGAGGTTCCAAGAGTTCACAATATTATTTTTGCACTTGCACCAAATTTGTTAAATAGCAACATTTGGAAATTAGCAAAATTGCCTAAACAAAGTACTATGAACAAATGTTGTCTAAAACATTTTATTTGGAGTTGCCAAAAATTGTGGTGCTTCTATATTATATTAGGAGGCTACCAAAATTTTGGCATATTTTTATAACATGTTTAAATGACTCACATTAATCTGGGAAATGCTTCTGTTTTAATTTAAAAATAGAAAAGGACCCGTTTGTATTTTGTTCACGGACTGATCCGTGAGGGAGTTATTCTGCGCAGGGGGTTTTCCGCGAAAACTCCATCTTCTTCCTGTAGCGACCGGGCGGCCGAGCCGCACCAGGTCGCCGACCTCGCTCGCGTGCCAGCCGCGCCCGGCCTCCCTCTGCCATCCACTGTGAAGAAGAGAAGGCCACGAGGCCCACCGTGACCCCATCCACCCGTTGCTCCATCTCCTCTTCCCGTTCCTATTCCCGCGGGCCGCCATGGCCGCCGCCACCGCCGCGCTCATCTCCGTCGCCTGAGCGCCTCCCGCTCAAATCGAGGACCGGAGAAAGCTCCGCCGTGCCGTCCTGCGCATCTCCGCCAGAGGAATCGAAGCGGGAGGGCTGAAATCGGCCGCGCCATCCCCGACCTTGCCGCTGCTGCCCGAGCTCCGCCGAGAGCAAATCCGTCGCCACCGTTGCACCACCGCCGTCGCCGTTGCTCCACACGCGTTCGTGGTGAGATAACCGTGCCAATGCACCTTCTCCCTCCCTCTCAAGCCCTAGCTCGCCATAGCCACACGCCACCATCGCCGGAGTCCATCGCCGTGCCCGTGCGTGGCTGCTCTTCTTTTCTCTGTTCGAGTTTTTCTTTTCCAACCGGAGACTCCGGCCCAACTCCGGGGAAACTCCGGCCCGCGTCCAGTGGCTGCCGTATTGGGCTGAGAAATTGGTGGACCGGAGACTCCGGCCCATGATCACTTCTGAACCGGAAATTCCGGCCTGGACAGAAAAAGTTGTAATATTCCTTTTTCCTTTTTCCCTCTCGGTAGCACATGTCCCCGCTCCCCTCTCGCGTTTAGGGTTATCGAACTCCGATGATTCCAGCATATCCATCCCCTCCCTCAGGTCGGGTACTTAAATTATTTCATCGTTGGAGTTAAATAATTAAAAGAATAAATTTAAGAGAGAAAATTATAAAAGTAATAACTCTTCACCGGGACCTCAGAAAAATGTGTTCTTTATATCAAAATGCTCAGGAAAACATGAATGATCCAAAATCTTCATCATCATGCATCATCGATCACAATTACAATAATGTGCTCTAGTAGTCATGACACTTATGGGGTTTCTTCCCAAGCCAAATCCTCTTGATCAAGGATATGTGAACCATGTCCATATGGAAGGAGCATACAATGATCCCAGTATGAGGAATGGTACGTTCTCAACAAGTATCAGAGTTGACTACCAACAATTTTTTTTAAGGGTGGTAGCCACCCAGATATCCCCGTCACAACCTTTTGCTAGCCTTCTCGAATCTCGGGGACGAGATTCCTATTAAGGGTGGTAGTCTGTAACATCCCAAGTTTTTCAAAATTTTGAAAAATCAAAAAAAAAACTTTTGAAAACTATATATATTTTAATTTGAAAAATAAAATCATGCATGGCATGCATCATCTGCATTTGGTTGTGCATTTCTTTTAAAAGTGCATTAGTTTAAATCGAACAAACAATGTTTATGTACAATATAAGTACAAAACTATCTTCTATTATTTTTCACAAGCAAACTGTGCTAAGTATCGTTATCTTTTGAACTACAACTCACAGGAATTTTCCTGTATTTTATTGTACTCATTTTGGAGTTGTATAGCTATTTCTATTAGGGAAAACAAATAGGAAAAGGTTAAAAAAAAGTAGTAGAAACGAACCAGCCAGCCAGCCTCGGCCCAACAAGGTGGCCGGCCCAACATCTTGGTCACGTACGTGCAGGAATTTCCAGCACGAACACGAGTTCGTTTCCAACTCGAGCTGTCCACGAAATCCTCGATTTCTCCCGATTTACTTATCCGTTTGCCACGAGACTTCGTGCTATATAAACCCCTAAACCCTAGCCATCGTTTCCCCCAACTTTCCCCAAAAACCGGCCGCCAGGCTGACCGAATTTTGGGTCGAGATCGATCTACCGCCGCCTCTGCCATTGACGAGGTTCGAGGATTTTGGCCGTCGACTCGCACAACTCTAGCATATCTAGACTTGCAAATCCTTTCACCCTCTTTGATCCGCATCTGCTAAACTTTTTCTTTTTGGAAACGGTGGAGCAGAGCACTCGTTATTGTCGCTGGAGCTTCGCCGGTACAGGAGCCCGGAGAGCAGCCGCTGCTGTCGTTTGGAGCAGCCGAGGACGTCGCCGAGTACGCCATCGAGTTCGCCGTGAGCATCTCTGCCGATTTCCGCCGTCTCCAAGTCTGAAGGTCAGCAGTACGCCGTCGACGACCGCGCTCAAGTTTCAGTTCGTCGTCGTCGTTGTCTTCTCCGGTGAGCACCGTGCTCAACCATGTTTCTTTGTTTCCGTCCGTCGGATCGACGATCAACGGTTCAGATTAGAAGCATTATTAGTTGAAGGGGTACGAGCGAATCACGCGTCGCCGCGTGGCTGCAGCATCAGCTGCACGGTCAGCGCCACACCAGCGCCACGTCGCCAGCCCAGTCAACTCGTCCAAAATTTCCAGAAAATATGCGTACCTTGTAAAATTCATAACTTGAGTTCTACTTGGCCAAAAATTATGATCTTTTTACCAAAATGCTCAGAAATTTATGTAGAATACAGTGGGCACAAAAGTTTGCATGTTTGCATCATGTTTAATAGCGTTCATTACAGATGTTTAAAAACTAGTATTTAGCTAATCAAAATTGTTTTATTTTATTAAACATATTAAAAATTGACATGAGCATCATGCATATAGTTTATACCAGAGAACTAAAATAATATTTATTGCTTGACTTGAAATTGTGCCATCTCTGCATTTTGTCATGCATACATTATTTTTGTAATGCTATTTGTGAATTGTATTGAATTTGTGTTTGTTGTTTGTTTAGATTGTGAAGAGTGCCGATCGTGCTGTGAGTGCTGCAGCAACCCGAACTACTACGAAGGCAAGTGAATAACTTGCACAAGCATAAATGACCTACTATTTTCGTTTTATTGCATTTGTAGATATTTTAGTAGTATGCATGATAGGTACTACTATATTATATTATGCTATGCAAACCTTGTAGGATAGCCATATGACCACCTTGGTAGTGACCTATTATAATTTAGTGGAAGTACATGCTGCAAAAATGATTGTTTTATTGTAGATGTGATATTTAAAACTCCACTAAATTAATTTACTGCCTGGGTGGATTGGTTGATAGAGGATGATGTGAGTGGAGTGGCTATTCATGGGTCATGTCTATGGCTGTCTTGTTTACGCTCACTTGTGGATTGCCACCCAGGGTATCGAGATTTTACGTCACTTCATGTTTGTTGCTGAAGCGTGCAACCACTAGTCATATGGGCTCTGTCTTGACGGAGTATGTTGTGTGGACCTGGGTCAGTGAGATCTGAAGATGTAGCGGGATAGGTGGGCAGTGATCTCGCTAGTAGTACCATGGGAAAATACTTCTGAAAAGTCTCGTCTCGATCTTCTTCTTTTCCTTATCACTAAATGAGTGTAAAGGATAGTTTGGGTTGATCGGGTCTAGTGGTGAAAGTGCACCAGCTCTGCAGAGTGTGTCAAACTAAGATCTTAGCCGTGTCCCCGGTTATGGACAATGCGTGTCTTCGAACATTGTAGTGTATGGAAAAATCTCATCATTCCAATTTCATAATAAAATTTGATGGGTGAACTCGGGTTAAATGAGACACTGGATGCGTCCAGGGTTGTGTCTCATATTGTTGCTGAGAATTAAAAATGCTTTATAAAAAGTAGGACAAAATTGGCTTTATGCAATAGCCTTGAACTCCACCAGCCATATAAGCATGTAGAACTAGTCTTGCCATTCTATATTCCACCAGTATTCACTTGCCAGCCAGTCGAACGGCATCTGACCCAAACAATCTGGGCTGCAACTTACATGTTGCAGGTTCGTCCGATCTGGAGTGACGTCGTCAGTCTTCGAGCTTACAACCAACATGTTCGCCAGTGGCGCATGGAGATGATGGAGCTCCGTGTTATATTTATTTTGCGTGTGAACTCTGAATAAGTGTTGAACAATTTATTGTTTCAAGCTAGCCTTTGGCTATGTGCAGTTGTAATAAAGTATTTTATGGATCATTCGTACTTGCGTTGTAATAATTTCTGACATTGATGCATGATATTACAATCTGTTGGTGAGTGCAAGTCTTATTGATCCAGAGACTGGCATATCTCGCAAAGTACCTATGCTTTTTTAAGCAAGGGTGCTACAACTTTTGTCGGATTAGAGTATCCTATAGTTGCATTAATTTCCTTATGCCAATATCTGTTTCCCCTCCTATTATCCATAGGTTTGTGTTGTTGGCCTGAGATACTAAACTATGCTATGTGATGCTTAGCCCTGCCTAGTTATATGCATAGCTGTACGATGGATATATGTGTTGTTGGAAACAGGTGTGAAATGTGGAGATGATGGTGGAGAAATGTGGTGACAGGTGATAAGATGCTAAAAAGGTGGGGATGAGAGGCCACTGTGGTTGTGGTGCTTTGTCTCGTTCTCGCCGCCTAGGTGCGAGTTCTTTACCTCCCGAACCAAGACTGAGCGTGCAACCATGCGTGAGGCCTATGCAATTGCAGGAACCCTCATAGACTAAATAACTCGAGCGGGGCTAGCCAGGGTCCTCTAGTTCGGGCTTCCATTTGCGCGTGCGTGAGGATGGTGGTTGAACTGAGTTGAGGATTGTGGTGTTAGGAAAATAAGTGGTTGTGGGGCGGGGTGTTGTGATCCTGGCAGTCCTACCGCCACTGATGATCCTGGAAAGTCCTTAACGAGGGAGAAGTCGACACCGTTCCAACCCATCCGGCTTTCCAAGGAAGAGAGCTAATGCGCAGGTAATGGGCCGGGCGGTACGCGTGGTAAACATTGTACACCCCTGCAGGGTTAAATCTTTTCGAAAAGCCGTGTCCACGGTTAAGGACAACCTGGGAAAGGACGATAAGATCATAGAATAACTTTAACGGAATGATTAGAAACTGGGTACTAGAGGTACCACTCACAAATGCAAGGTGAGCTTCCTCGAGGGTGATTCGGGGAGGTGCCTTTGAGGAACAGGTACAATGTTGATGATGGTGATGAATGGTGAGAATTGTGATTCAAGAGAAAAGAGTTACTTCTTACCCCTCTTTTAAAAGTATTCTGATTAGACGATGCCATGGAGTCTTGTTTTATTAAATAAAATCAGCTTTATGCAAAACAGCCATAAAACTTTGAAAGCTTCATCGAGCATATATTAGCTCTTAATCTTGCGAGTTCGTCGAACTCAACGTCGTTTGTTTTGTTTCAGAGGAGGACTTCACCGACCTCGAAGGTGGGTTCTTTGTGGGCGTCGACGAGTAGTCTGGGGTTCCCAGGTGGCAGCTTGGGACATCCTGGAACAGCTGGCGTTGTGATGTTTATCTGCAGGCCTCTTAGGCCATATGTTGTTTCTTGTTGTTTAGAACAACCTAGTTTGCTTCCGCTTGATGTAATGTTGGGTCTGTGACCTCTGGATGTCATTTGCTATCTTTCTCTATTATAAGAGTTGAACTATAATGCTTTGTGTCGTAGAGTCTGTGATGTGCCAGTTGTTCCACAAGTCTTGGTCTCTCTATTATGCATTGAGGGTTGTGCCTGTGTTAAGGCATCAATCGGGGTGTTGCGTTGCCGATGATCCATTCCGAGCAACGCCTGCCAAAGGTTTTGGCCGGGGATTGGTAAACCCGTAACCTCCGGTTGTATCGCTTAACCGGTGACATACAGCATCACTGTATAACAGTCAGGTCAGGGCGCCACAACGGGTGTAAGCCAGTTTTACACATGCGGAAATACTTTGGTTAACTTGACGAGCCTAGCATGTACAGACATGGCCTCAGAACACGACGAACCGAAAGGTTAAACATGAGTCATATGAATGATATGATCAACATTTCGATGTTCACCATTGAAACTACATCTTCTCTCGTGAAGATCGGACTTGGTGTAGTGGATTTGGATCGTGTACCACTAGACAACGCTGAGGGATGTTGTTTTAAGTGGGAGCTTGTTAGTAATTTGATTAAAATGAACTCATTATCATGAGCATAGTATAAAGATGTCTTTGCTAAAATATTGTAGATCATGGCCCGCAACGTAGATCAGTTCAACTTCAGCGCATTCCTTGAGAAAGAAAAACTGAAATCATCTGGTTCAAACTTCACTGACTGGCACCGCAACCTGATGATTATCCTCACTGGGTGTAAGAAGCATTATGTGCTCGATGCTGCGCTAGGTGACCCACCTGCAGACAATGCGTCTGAAGCAGAACAAAACGTCTTTGAGACGCGAAGAGATGACCACATTATAGTTGCATGCGCCATCCTTACATCTCTGGACACTGATCTCCAGAAACGTTTTGAACATCACGACGCCAATGAGATGGTTGAAGAGCTGAAAACCATGTTTCATACTCAGACCCACGCTGAGAGATATGAGATCTCTGATAAGTTCTATACGCATAAGATGGAGGAGCACAACTCTGTCAGTGAACATCTTGTCACCATGGGAGGCTATATCCAACGCCTAATTCAGCTGGGATGTGTGATCCCGGATGAGTTAATCACTGACAGGGTGCTACAGTCGCTCCCTCTGAGCTACAAAGGATTTGTGCTGAACTATAACATGCAAGGCATGAATAAGACTCTTAATGAGCTCTTTGCGATGCTGAAATCTGCGGAAGTGGACATCAAGAAAGAACATCAAGTGTTGATGGTCAAAAGGACCACCAGTTTTAAGAAGGTTAAGGCCAATAAGGGACACTTCAAGAAGAGTGGCAAATATGTTGCTGCTCAGGGCGGCAAACATGTTGCCGCGCCTGTGAAACCCAAGGCTGGTCCTAAGCCAGACATTGTGTGTTTCTACTACAAGGGAGACGATCACTGGAAGCGTAACTGCGCCAAATACTTGGCGGATAAGAAGGCTGGCAACGTCAAAGGTATATTTGATATACATGTTATCGATGTGTACCTTACTAGTTCTCGTAGTAGTACCTAGGTATTTGATACTGGTTTGGTTGCTCATATTTGCAACCCGAAACAGGAGCTGCAGAATAAACGGAGACTGGCGAGGGATGAGGTGACGATGCGCGTCGGGAATGGATCAAAGGTCGATGTCATCGCCGTCAGGACGCCACCTCTTCATCTACCTTCGGGATTAATTTTAAACCTGAATAATTGTTATTTGGTGCCCGCGTTAAGCATGAACATTATATCTGGATCTTGTTTATTGCAAGACGGTTACTCATTTAAATCAGAGAATAAAGGTTGTTCTATGTTCTATTTCTATGAGTAATATCTTTTATGGTCATGCACCCGACGTAAATGGTTTATTCTTGTTGGATCTCAATATTAGTACTTCACACATCCATAACATTGATGCTAAAAGATGCAAAGCGAATAATGATAGTACCACATACTTGTGGCACTGCCGTTTAGGTCATATTGGTGTAAAGCGCATGAAGAAACTCCATTCTGATGGACTTTTTCAATCACTTGACTTTGAATCATTTGATACGTGCGAACCATGCCTCATGGGTAAGATGACTAAGACCCTGTTTTCCGGTACGATGGAATGGGCGAGTGACTTGTTGGAAATCATACATACTGATGTGTGTGGACCAATGAGCATTCTGACACGTGGTGGATATCGTTACTTCCTAACTTTCACTGATGATTTGAGTATATATGGGTATATTTACTTAATGAAACACAAGTCTGAAACATTTGAAAAGTTCAAAGAATTTCAGAGTGAAGTAGAAAATCATCGTAACAAGAAGATCAAATTTCTACGATCTGATCGTGGAGGGGAATATCTGAGTTACGAGTTTGGCATGCACTTGAAAAATTATGGAATTGTTTCCCAACTCACGCCACCTGGAACACCACAGCGTAATGGTGTGTCTGAACGCCGTAATCGTATTTTATTAGATATGGTGCGTTCTATGATGTCTGTATCCGATCTGCCAATGTCATTTTGGGGGTATGCATTAGAGACAGCCGCATTCACTTTAAATAGGACACCATCTAAATCCGTTGAGACGACACCATATGAGTTGTTGTTTGGCAAGAAGCCGAAATTATCGTTTCTTAAAATTTGGGGATGCGAGGCTTATGTCAAAAGGTTACAACCTGATAAGCTCGAACCCAAAGCGGAAAAATGCGTCTTCATAGGATATCCAAAGGAAACTATTGGGTATACCTTCTATCATAGATCCGAAGGCAAAGTTTTTGTTGCTAAGAACGGATCCTTTCTTGAGAAGGAGTTTCTTTCGAAAGGAGTGAGTGGGAGGAAAATAGAACTAGACGAGGTTATTGAACCTTCTCCCGAATTGGAGAGTAGCACAGCGTAGGAAGATTTGGATCTTCAGGCGCCGCCTTCACCAGCTAGAGAGGAAGAAACTGATGATAGTGATCATGAAGCTTCGGTCGAAGTTCCCGTTCGCAGGTCGACAAGGTTACGTACTACTCATGAATGGTACGGTAATCCTGTCATGAACATTTATTGTTAGATAATGATGAACCTACAAACTATGAGGAAGCGATGATGAGCCCAGACTCTGGAAAATGGCAAGACGCCATGAACTCTGAAATGGAATCCGTGAAGGAAAACCAAGTGTGGACTTTGGTTGACCTTCCTGATAGCCGTAAGGTTGTTGAATGTAAATGGATTTTCAAGAAGAAAACAGACGCTGACGGTAATGTCACCGTATATAAAGCTTGACTTGTCGCAAAAGTTTTTCGACAAATTCAAGGAGTTGACTATGATGAGACCTTCTCACCCATAGCAATGCTAAAGTCTGTTAGGGTTCTACTAGTAATTGCTGCTTATTTCGATTCTGAAATTTGGCAGATGGATGTCAAAACTGTGTTCCTCAACGAAAACGCTGAAGAAGAGTTGTACACGGTACAACCCAAAGATTTTGTCGATCTTAAGGATGCTGGTAAAGTGTGCAAACTTCAGCGTTCCATCTATGGACTGAAGCAAGCATCCCGGAGTTGGAATCTTCGATTTGATGAGGTGATCAAAGGTTTTGAATTTGTCCAAAATTATAAAGAAGCTTGTGTTTACAAGAAAGTGAGTGGGAGCTCGGTTGCATTCCTGGTTTTATATGTAGATGACATATTACTTATTGGGAATGATGTGGAGCTGCTTAACAGTGTGAAAGATTATTTGAATAATAGTTTTTCAATGAAAGATCTTGGTGAAGCTGCATACATATTAGGCATTAAGATCTATAGAGATAGATCAAGACGCTTAATAGCACTTACCTTGAGAAGATAGTGAAGAAATTCAATATGCAGGATGCAAAGAAAGGTTATTTGCCGATGTTACATGGTAAGCCATTGAGTAAGACTCAGTGTCCAACTACGGCAGCATAAATAGAAAGGATGAAGAAAATGCCCTATGCCTCGGCCATAGGTTCTAATATGTATGCCATGTTGTGTACTAAACCGGATGTGTCCCATGCTCTTAGTTTGACGAGCAAGTATCAGAGTGATCCTGGAGAGGCTCACTAGACAGCAGTTAAAAATATCCTTAAGTACCTAAAGAGGACTAAGGACATGTTTCTTGTCTATGGTGGTGATGAAGAGCTCTCCGTAAAAGGTTACGTCGATGCTAGCTTCGATACTGATCCAGATGACTTGAAATCTCAAACAGGGTATGTGATGAGGACATCCCAGCCATTGACGCTACTCCAACCAACAATGGGCCTATAACAAGAAGCCGTGCAAAACATAAGTGATCAGGTGAACGCTAACTTAAGAGTTCATTGTATAAACTTGATGATATGGTTGTGCTTTCATCCCCTTCTTTGTTTGTTGAACTTAGGTATACACCGAAGGGATCCAACAATGTATGAGCTCACGAAGACACCCAAAAACAATGTTGAAGATGAAGAAACAATGTTTCCCAGAGAATCTGTATCTGCCAGAAATTTGTCTCTGATCTTTTGATGTGCCATATTCTGATGGAGCAGAGACGGGGCCTTTGGGGTATTGATACGTCCATTTTGCATCACCATTCTATATCATAATTTACTGCTATTCATTGATATATTTCATATTTGGATATAATACTTATGTTATTTTATCTTGTTTTGCATGTTTGATGATTATTGGAGAATTAACTGCCGGAGTCAGGATTCAGCTGGAAAAGCATCGTCAAGACACCCTATTTCTGAAGATCGACAATTCACGGAAAACATACAGATGTTCCTATTTTATCAGATGCCGGAGCCTGCCAAAAGGGGAGGCTGAGATGGGCCACGAGGGGCCCACACCACCCCACGGCGCGGGGCCCACCTCTGCCGCGCCGGGGCATGATGTGGCCGCCCTGGCCCATCTCTGACGCTCTCCCTTCGCGTACTTCTACCCCGAGAAACCCTAAGATACGGGGGAGAGCAGAAGAAATATTTCACCGCCGCCACGGGGCGAAAACCACAGAGAGAGAAAAAGCTCTCCGGCAGGGAGAAATCTGCCGGGGAAATTCCTTCCCGGAGGGGGGAAATCATCGCCATCGTCACCGTCATCACGCTGGATGTAACAGCCCGAAATTTGTGAACCTAAAATTGTGAGTAAATTTTTCCACTTTTTAGGTTTCATTGCATCATGGCATCCTCTTTAAATTGCTAAGCTTAAAACAAATGGTTGGGCAACACATAAAAACAAATGCCAAAATGGCTTTAAATCTTTTAATGTCTTGAGGAAGTTGGTGACAAGTAGAAATTATTTGAAACTTCCATATTTGTCAAGGAAGTTCCAAGAGTTCACAAATAATATTTTTCAACTACTTTAAAATTAATAAAGGGTTGCCAAATTTAATTAAGCAAAAATGCCATATCCAAAACAAATGCACAAAAGTTGCTCAAAAGATTTTATTTTGAGACGCCAAATTTTGTGGAGCCTCTACATGACATGGGGAGGCTGCACAAATATTTTCATAATTTTTGAAATGAGTTAAGTACCCCTATTAAATCAAAAACTACCTCTGTTTTAATATTACAGAACAGAAAAGGACTTAGTAGTAAATAGGAAAAGTGTTCCAGGGGGGTTTTCAGAATTTTCCATCGTCTCTCACCTCCCCGCACCCGCCGCGCGCGCCATGGACGACAGCGCGACGCCAGGCCCCCCCCACGACGCCGCCCGGACCCCCCCTGCTCTCCTGCCGCGGCGAAGGAGATAAGAGGCCCCCCGTGCCCCTCTGTTCGACACCGCTCCTCCGCTCTCCCTCTCCTCTTCCTTTTTTTCCCACCATGGCCGTGCCCGAAGCGAGCTCGCCGCTGCATCGCCGTCGCTAGAAGAACCGCAGAGCAGATCGAGCCGGCGCATCCTCTCCGCCTCGTCCTCCTCTTCATCTCCGTGCAAGGAATCGACGCGGGGAGCAGCCAATCGACGGCAACAATCCGTCTTCTTCCTCTCCGGCCGCAGCACGTCGATCAAGCTCGCCGTCGCCTCCGACCACCGCAGCACCAACGGAGCGCACCCACGCGTCGAGGGTGAGCATTGCAACCTCCTGGGCACCTTCGTTCATCTCAGTTCGCCGTAGTTCGTCGGCGCGTCGTTAGCCGTAGCAAGCCGCCGCCGGAGCTCACCGTCGTCGCCGCCTCCGGTGACCTTTTGGTCCATGGCTCCGCCACTGAATAGCCCGCACCCGTACGCGAAGTTGGCATGTTGAAGTTGGTCTCCGCACGCCGTAGAGCGACGAGTCCGTGGTCGACGCCGCCGGTGGTCACCGCGGCCGTGCGCGTCGACGCCGTGCGTTGCCACCACCTCAAAAGGGTGCGAACCCGTATACTAACACAAACCGCGAGCCAGCCCAGTGGCTAGCACACGTGCGCCCGCTCGCGAGACGCGAGTTCGAAACCCAGCCGGCGCACGGCCGTTTTAATTTTATTTCGCTCGCTGACAGGTGGAGCCCACCAGTCAGTGGCTCAGCACCCACCCGCGCGCACAGTCAGCGCCAGCGTGGCAGTGACCCCACTGGTCAGTGACACGGGCTAGCCAGCCCCTCGGTGGAAAATGTTTCACCGTGTTTTTCTGGAAAATAAAGGAATAGGCAGAAAATGGGTTAAGTTTGTAAAATACATATCTCTTTAACCACTGGTCCAAAAATTACAAACAAGATATCAAAATGTTCAGAAAAATAAATTGAGTCTATTGGTATAACTCACACATCCAACTAAATTAATTTAGTTGCTGTTTTATTAAAATAACCAAAATGGCAGAAAAAGGAAAGGATTTCGTAAATTCATATCTTAACAAATATTGATCCAAAAATTGCAAATAAGATATCAAAATGATCAGTGGACTAAACTTCACATTCTAACATCATTTCCAGGGTGAACTAAATACTAGGATTAACTTTTTCTTGCACTTTAGAAAAAGGGCAGATTTAAATTGGACTTTATAAATTCAATAACTTAATATTGATTAATCAGAAAAATGTGTTCCTTATATCAACATGCTCAGTAAATCAATACCTACCCTAAAACATCATTTCCATGCATGTTTGGACACATTGGTAGTACTGCACCTTTGTAGGAAGTAAGGAAAACATTAAATTAAATATGGGGCTTTATCTCCTCTTGCCGAGATAATTATGTTGCACTCCATTTAACTTGTTAGTTAAATTTCAGTGCATTAAAATGTCATGTCATCATGAGTGTGCATTGCACTTGCTATGCATGAGTGATTATTGATTGTGTTCTTTCCGGTGTTTTGATGCATCGATAGATCAAGCAGTCGGGGTTCCACCGCAATACCCTGACGACCCGTATTACCAGCCCGTTGAACAAGGCAAGCGTAATTCCCCCTCTGAGCATGTCTCCTCCTATGTTTCCGCAATTATTTTCCCCACTATAATATTGCATTCGGTTCCAAATGTCTTTTGCTTGGATTAGAGTATCCTACTAGTTGCATTAGAAATCTGTTGCCATTACCTGTATCCTTCCTAATATCCATAGGATTAAAGTGTTGGCCGAGATAAGTATACTTGCTATGTATATGCTTAGCCCTGCTTAGTGTAAATGCTTAGATTGTCCGGTGGATGTTACACTGTGGAACAGTTGATGGAATGGCCGGATGTGATGGAAAATGTGGTGACGGTTAATAAATTGCGTAAAGGCGGGGATGAGAGGCCACGGGGAATGTGGTGGGTTGTCTCGTTCTCGCCGCCTAAGTGTGAGTTCTTTACCTCTTGAACCAAGACCGAGCGTGCAACCATGCGTGAGGCCTATGCATTCGTAGTGCAGGAACCCTCATAGACTAAATAACTCGAGCGGGACTAGCCAGGGTCCTCTAGTTCGGGCTTCCATTTGCGCGTGTGTGATGGTGGTATGAACTGAGATAAGGATGATGGCGTTAGGAAAATGAGTGGATGTGGGGCGGGGGGTTAGAGTCCCTGGTGTCCTGCAGTCACTGATGATCCTGGAAAGTCCTTAACGAGGGAGAAGTCGACGCCGCTCCCACCCAGCCGGCTTTCCATGGAAGAGAGCTAATGATCAGGCAATGGGCCGGACGGTACGCGTGGCAAACATTTGTACACCCCTGCAGGGTAAATCTTTTCGAAAAGCCGCGTCCGCGGTTATGGACGAACTTGGGAAGTGAAGGTAGGATCATAGAATAACTTTAACGGAATGGTTAAAAACTGGGTACTAGAGGTACCACTCAAGAATGCAAGGTGAGCTTCCTCGAGGGTGATTCGGGGAGGTGCCTTTGATGAACAGGTACAGTGGTTGATGTTGGTTGATGTTGAGAAATGTGATCATAAGAAAAGATTCACTTCTTACCCCTTTTTGAAAATACTCTGAATAGTCGATGCCTTCGAGTTATGTTTTCATAAATAAAATCAGCTTTATGCAAAGCAGCCATAAAACCTTGAAAGCCAATCATGGAGCATATATTAGCTCTTAATCTTGCGAGTTCGTCGAACTCAACGTCGTTTGCTTGTTTTCAGGAGAGAACTTCACCGCCCTCGAAGGTGGGTTCTTTGTGGACGTCGACGAGTAGTCTGGGGTTCCCAGGTGGCAGCTTGGGACATCCCGGAACAGCTGGCGCTGGATGTTTATTTGTAGGCCTCTTAGGCCATAATTTGGTTCTTGTTGTTTAGAACAACCTACTTCGCTTCCGCATGTTGTACTGTTGGGTCTGTGACCTCTGGTTGTCATTTGCTATCTTTCTCTATTATAAGAGTTGAACTATATGATTTGTGTCGTAGAGTCTGTGATGAGCCAGTTGTTCCACAAGTCTTGATCTCTCTATTATGCTTTGATAGTGTGTCTGGTGGTATCGGATAACCGGAGACACAGTATCACTGTATAACAGTCGGGTCGGGGCGCCACAAGTTGGTATCAGAGCAGGACTGCCTGTAGGAAACCCTTTCTATTGGTCGACGTCGAGTCTAGTGTTTGTGAAAATTATTTTTAACCTAAAAATGAGTTGTGAAAACCATCTTAGGATTCTTTTTACTCCTTATCTGGTTACCCTCTAATCTCGGAGCAATCTTACCTCGATTTGAGTTAAAAGTTTTCACTCCTCACCTATTACTTCAAATGATTAGGATTTCGGGGTTGGACTTCTCACCTGTTACCTTTAGTGTTATGTGCCCAGTTGCTCCCGCCGCGCTACAATCCGAAGGTTCATGTGCCGAGAAACCATCTGGAGTACGCCGAAAATTCCTATCAACCCCGTTGCTTACGGAACCTTGTTATCCTATCAAGTTTAATCTCCTAATCTTTTCTTTTGGGTTTTAACCCAAGGACTTGAACATAAGGTCCCGGATTGTGCTAACTAGAGTGTGTTAAGTTGGATTACTTAACTCTCGCTAGTAGCGCATGATGCTGATCTTCAACCCAAGTCCTTTTCCGTGGTCTGTGTGGTAAATGGTTGAACCTAAAATTACCGCACCTCCGTTGGCTACTTCACTTCAGCTCTCCCTTAGCCTCATTTTAAGTTCTGTTTTGATACCATCGGGTTTACGACAAGGATTCTTCTAGCACGTCTCCCAACTGTGTTCATGACTCCGTTGCATCTCTCCTTTTTGTGCATGGTTATCACAATTGAGTAATAACTGGTGCATCTCTAACATCTTAGGATTTCTCCGGAGCATGTTGTTACTCTTGATCTTCTTTCCGACCCTTGTCTTTCGTTTGACCGTCATGTTCTCATTGTGCATTGGTGTGTTCCGATGCAAGTCACTCCCTTGATCCGTCAAGACTGTCCGCTTCGTCTTGTTAGGAGAAATAAACCTCCGTATTCTGTCCACTTCTCGGGGCCATGTCAAAGTATCGTAATCTGCAGAATAAGGGCCTTGACTAGTTTTCGTGCTGTTCCATCTTAGAGTGTCACACTCTTGCATATCAAAGTATTGTGCTGAGTAACATGATCCTCATGATGAAGTGATGCTCTCACACTTGTTACTCTTCGTTCTCCGAGTGACTTGTCACTCCAGAATGTTAAGACGTGAGCAATGATGTGGCTATCGGATATTCTTAGCAGTTTTACTGTGCGGAAATCCAAGATCATTCCTTGTCCTCCTTAACCTGATTGGTTATCCGATCACTAAGTTGAATTTTACTGTGTTTCCAAGTTCGTTTTCTCCGGTGCACTCCCTCGGTCAAAGAGCTAGGTTCGCGCCGAAGCTCCTCGTTGTGCCTTGAATGGCATGATCCTCTCTCGAACTCAAGACATACCGGTGGATCGTGATATTCTAGTCCCTAACGCATATGCAGAAGATTCTTGGAACGGTATGTCGAGATATCCTATATGAGGATCGTGATATTCTGTAGGTCTTTCCAGAAGTAACGCCAGGTTGTCACCTGACCGTGACGTCGAGCTTATGAGTAAGCTGGTTCTCTGAACAACTCCCTTCTCCAAGAAAAATCGTGCTGGATGTCCTGAATTATTCGGGTGAGCTTAAACCACTTGGAGAGTTAAAAGACCAAAAGCTCTATCGGATATAGTTCACTTCTCAATGGATGTCTAGCTCCCTGTGTCGAAGCAAGGTGGTATCTCCTTTGTGGATATGCTATCCTACAAATTTTTGATTTGGTTTGGGCTATCGTCAAATCAAACTCAGACTAACACATTCAGTAGGGTAAACTCAGATTAGAAAGATGTTAGTCTGACCAATACTAATGCCTCGTTCTGGTGAAATATGAGTCTACCGTCTTGGAGTATATGGATAAGTTTGTTGTTGAGCCCATCAACTACCTTCTTATCTTCTCCATGTTTGAGGAGATTTATATTGGATCTTGGGCGTTAGCATTGGAAAATTGTTGGAACTAACTTTGTGTCTCCACAAGGTATGGGTTCTAGAAGTTAGAAGTGACTTTTCCTGGTTCACGTGCAATTGCTGAAAGATGTCGCCATGGATCCGAGTGAATTGTCTGGTTTCCTCCGAATCATTTCAACTCGATCATGCATGTGTAGAATATTCTCGGAATGGTATGTTGTTACCTCTATTCCTTGAGAATTTCATCTATGCCTCCAGGCCACTGCTTGAATTGTTCCAGAAAGAGAGGAAGTCTGAGAACTTCTTTGTCTCCTATGGTGTTTCCCATCAAAGACTAAATCGTGTCTCGTTGGAGTAAATCAAGTAGGGCAGCTGTCTTCTGACAAGTTGCTAATACTTGAGTTCCCCAATCTAGTCCCTCCTTGGAGTTAGATCTTGTAGTCCAACTCTTGGGGTCCTAGCAATTGTAATCCGTTGGTATGCATTGCAAAGCCTCCTATTCCTACCGGTGCTGAGTCTGAAGTATCTTTACACCTGACCAGATCTAAATCTCAAACAGAAACGATAGTTGGTGATCCTCAAGAAGCTTGTTCCCGATGTCTGGAGAAATCAAGACGTGTTCCCAATACTAACGTCTGCGGAGATTCTGAAGTTTTCTATATCCATCTTCCTGACCCTTCTCCGGTGATCCGAAGTGCTCCTCCGTGAAGAAAGTTATACTGATGCTGTTTGGTAGAAGTTGCCCCTTCACATGTTCCAATCTTGTCTAACCTTCGTCTTCAGAAACTTAAGGCCTTGCGCAAAGTTCATATTCTTAATCTGTTGTGAAACAATGGTCTACCATCTGGAAATCCCTTATCATCCTTCGGTTACCTCCATGTGTCTCCAAATCGTCAAATCGAGAGCTGATCTACGTCTCGTTCCAGGAAATCGGTCGTCACAACTTCTGGAAGACCGTTCCTTTCAGAGTCGTTCCCCTCTTCTATGGTATAGTTGAGCGATGACCTTGAAGTGTAGCCGATGAAGATCTTCATGGTGCCCTCGATCAACATCTTCAAGGAAGAGGCCACCTGAAGCAAGAAGATCATTGAAGACCGACGTAACCTTCCCCTCTTTCCTACTCTAAGAATCTCGGGACGAGATTCCTGTAAGGAGGGTAGAGTTGTAACAGCCCGAAATTTGTGAACCTAAAATTGTGAGTAAATTTTTCCACTTTTTAGGTTTCATTGCATCATGGCATCCTCTTTAAATTGCTAAGCTTAAAACAAATGGTTGGGCAACACATAAAAACAAATGCCAAAATGGCTTTAAATCTTTTAATGTCTTGAGGAAGTTGGTGACAAGTAGAAATTATTTGAAACTTCCATATTTGTCAAGGAAGTTCCAAGAGTTCACAAATAATATTTTTCAACTACTTTAAAATTAATAAAGGGTTGCCAAATTTAATTAAGCAAAAATGCCATATCCAAAACAAATGCACAAAAGTTGCTCAAAAGATTTTATTTTGAGACGCCAAATTTTGTGGAGCCTCTACATGACATGGGGAGGCTGCACAAATATTTTCATAATTTTTGAAATGAGTTAAGTACCCCTATTAAATCAAAAACTACCTCTGTTTTAATATTACAGAACAGAAAAGGACTTAGTAGTAAATAGGAAAAGTGTTCCAGGGGGGTTTTCAGAATTTTCCATCGTCTCTCACCTCCCCGCACCCGCCGCGCGCGCCATGGACGACAGCGCGACGCCAGGCCCCCCCCACGACGCCGCCCGGACCCCCCCTGCTCTCCTGCCGCGGCGAAGGAGATAAGAGGCCCCCCGTGCCCCTCTGTTCGACACCGCTCCTCCGCTCTCCCTCTCCTCTTCCTTTTTTTCCCACCATGGCCGTGCCCGAAGCGAGCTCGCCGCTGCATCGCCGTCGCTAGAAGAACCGCAGAGCAGATCGAGCCGGCGCATCCTCTCCGCCTCGTCCTCCTCTTCATCTCCGTGCAAGGAATCGACGCGGGGAGCAGCCAATCGACGGCAACAATCCGTCTTCTTCCTCTCCGGCCGCAGCACGTCGATCAAGCTCGCCATCGCCTCCGACCACCGCAGCACCAACGGAGCGCACCCACGCGTCGAGGGTGAGCATTGCAACCTCCTGGGCACCTTCGTTCATCTCAGTTCGCCGTAGTTCGTCGGCGCGTCGTTAGCCGTAGCAAGCCGCCGCCGGAGCTCACCGTCGTCGCCGCCTCCGGTGACCTTTTGGTCCATGGCTCCGCCACTGAATAGCCCGCACCCGTACGCGAAGTTGGCATGTTGAAGTTGGTCTCCGCACGCCGTAGAGCGACGAGTCCGTGGTCGACGCCGCCGGTGGTCACCGCGGCCGTGCGCGTCGACGCCGTGCGTTGCCACCACCTCAAAAGGGTGCGAACCCGTATACTAACACAAACCGCGAGCCAGCCCAGTGGCTAGCACACGTGCGCCCGCTCGCGAGACGCGAGTTCGAAACCCAGCCGGCGCACGGCCGTTTTAATTTTATTTCGCTCGCTGACAGGTGGAGCCCACCAGTCAGTGGCTCAGCACCCACCCGCGCGCACAGTCAGCGCCAGCGTGGCAGTGACCCCACTGGTCAGTGACACGGGCTAGCCAGCCCCTCGGTGGAAAATGTTTCACCGTGTTTTTCTGGAAAATAAAGGAATAGGCAGAAAATGGGTTAAGTTTGTAAAATACATATCTCTTTAACCACTGGTCCAAAAATTACAAACAAGATATCAAAATGTTCAGAAAAATAAATTGAGTCTATTGGTATAACTCACACATCCAACTAAATTAATTTAGTTGCTGTTTTATTAAAATAACCAAAATGGCAGAAAAAGGAAAGGATTTCGTAAATTCATATCTTAACAAATATTGATCCAAAAATTGCAAATAAGATATCAAAATGATCAGTGGACTAAACTTCACATTCTAACATCATTTCCAGGGTGAACTAAATACTAGGATTAACTTTTTCTTGCACTTTAGAAAAAGGGCAGATTTAAATTGGACTTTATAAATTCAATAACTTAATATTGATTAATCAGAAAAATGTGTTCCTTATATCAACATGCTCAGTAAATCAATACCTACCCTAAAACATCATTTCCATGCATGTTTGGACACATTGGTAGTACTGCACCTTTGTAGGAAGTAAGGAAAACATTAAATTAAATATGGGGCTTTATCTCCTCTTGCCGAGATAATTATGTTGCACCCCATTTAACTTGTTAGTTAAATTTCAGTGCATTAAAATGTCATGTCATCATGAGTGTGCATTGCACTTGCTATGCATGAGTGATTATTGATTGTGTTCTTTCCGGTGTTTTGATGCATCGATAGATCAAGCAGTCGGGGTTCCACCGCAATACCCTGACGACCCGTATTACCAGCCCGTTGAACAAGGCAAGCGTAATTCCCCCTCTGAGCATGTCTCCTCCTATGTTTCCGCAATTATTTTCCCCACTATAATATTGCATTCGGTTCCAAATGTCTTTTGCTTGGATTAGAGTATCCTACTAGTTGCATTAGAAATCTGTTGCCATTACCTGTATCCTTCCTAATATCCATAGGATTAAAGTGTTGGCCGAGATAAGTATACTTGCTATGTATATGCTTAGCCCTGCTTAGTGTAAATGCTTAGATTGTCCGGTGGATGTTACACTGTGGAACAGTTGATGGAATGGCCGGATGTGATGGAAAATGTGGTGACGGTTAATAAATTGCGTAAAGGCGGGATGAGAGGCCACGGGGAATGTGGTGGGTTGTCTCGTTCTCGCCGCCTAAGTGTGAGTTCTTTACCTCTTGAACCAAGACCGAGCGTGCAACCATGCGTGAGGCCTATGCATTCGTAGTGCAGGAACCCTCATAGACTAAATAACTCGAGCGGGACTAGCCAGGGTCCTCTAGTTCGGGCTTCCATTTGCGCGTGTGTGATGGTGGTATGAACTGAGATAAGGATGATGGCGTTAGGAAAATGAGTGGATGTGGGGCGGGGGGTTAGAGTCCCTGGTGTCCTGCAGTCACTGATGATCCTGGAAAGTCCTTAACGAGGGAGAAGTCGACGCCGCTCCCACCCAGCCGGCTTTCCATGGAAGAGAGCTAATGATCAGGCAATGGGCCGGACGGTACGCGTGGCAAACATTTGTACACCCCTGCAGGGTAAATCTTTTCGAAAAGCCGCGTCCGCGGTTATGGACGAACTTGGGAAGTGAAGGTAGGATCATAGAATAACTTTAACGGAATGGTTAAAAACTGGGTACTAGAGGTACCACTCAAGAATGCAAGGTGAGCTTCCTCGAGGGTGATTCGGGGAGGTGCCTTTGATGAACAGGTACAGTGGTTGATGTTGGTTGATGTTGAGAAATGTGATCATAAGAAAAGATTCACTTCTTACCCCTTTTTGAAAATACTCTGAATAGTCGATGCCTTCGAGTTATGTTTTCATAAATAAAATCAGCTTTATGCAAAGCAGCCATAAAACCTTGAAAGCCAATCATGGAGCATATATTAGCTCTTAATCTTGCGAGTTCGTCGAACTCAACGTCGTTTGCTTGTTTTCAGGAGAGAACTTCACCGCCCTCGAAGGTGGGTTCTTTGTGGACGTCGACGAGTAGTCTGGGGTTCCCAGGTGGCAGCTTGGGACATCCCGGAACAGCTGGCGCTGGATGTTTATTTGTAGGCCTCTTAGGCCATAATTTGGTTCTTGTTGTTTAGAACAACCTACTTCGCTTCCGCATGTTGTACTGTTGGGTCTGTGACCTCTGGTTGTCATTTGCTATCTTTCTCTATTATAAGAGTTGAACTATATGATTTGTGTCGTAGAGTCTGTGATGAGCCAGTTGTTCCACAAGTCTTGATCTCTCTATTATGCTTTGATAGTGTGTCTGGTGGTATCGGATAACCGGAGACACAGTATCACTGTATAACAGTCGGGTCGGGGCGCCACACTGGACTTCATTGGGATCATCATCATTATCATCTCCACCGCCGTCACCATCATCTCCACCGCTCCACTTCGTTCCGTTGTAACATCTGGGGCTGTACTTTGTCTAGTTCATAGGGGAAACTTTCCCGGTGTTAATTACTCCTTGTGGTTGATGCTATTAAGTTTTATCGGTGAATTAAGGTTTATGTCCAGATTGTTATTCATCATTACATCACCTCTGATCATGATCCATATGATGTCTTGTGAGTAGTTCGTTTAGTTCTTGAGGACATGGGAGAAGTCAGGATGTTAGTAGTGAATTTATGTTGAGTAATATTTAATGGTTTGATATTTAAGTTGTGATGCTATTCTTCTAGTGGTGTCATGTGAACGTCGACTACATGACACTTCACCTTTATGGACCTAGGGGAATGCATTGTGTATTCGGCTACTAATTGTGGGGTTGCTGGAGTGACAGAAACCTAAACCTCCTTTGGTAAACCGATGCACGAGGGAGTGTAGGATCTCAGAGATTAAGGCTGTGGTTAGATTTATCTTAATTACTTTCTTGTAACGCGGATGCTTGCAAGGGGTTTAATCACAAGTATGTATTAGTCCAAGTAAGGGTGGTGCATTAGCATATGTTCACCCACACAACACTTATCAAAACAATAAAGATTAATCAACTGTATGAAGCGAAAGCACTTGACGAAATTCCCATGTGTCCTCAAGAACATTTTGCCATCATAAGTAAATAAACCGGCTTGTCCTTTGTGCTAAAAAGGATTGGGCCATTCGCTCAATTATTATTACTGTCTTTTACTTACTCGTATTTTATTTATCTGCTATATCAAAAACCCCTAAAAACTTGTCTGCTAGTATTTACAGTGAATCCTTGATCGAAACTACTTGTCAACACCTTCTGCTCCTCGTTGGGTTCGACACTCTTATTTATCGAAAGTACTACGATACACCCCCTATACTTGTGGGTCATCAAGACTATTTTCTGGCGCCGTTGCCGGGAGTGAAGTGCTATTGGTAAGTGGAATTGGTAAGGGAAACCTTTACTGTAAGTGCTATTTTTATTTCTGCTTGCTGCTTTATTTTATTATGGAGAGATCTCCATTTGAATCCCTATTTGGGAAGGCTACTGCCACTGCTAAGGTAGTAGATGACCCGCCGCCTGCTGTAATTGATCCATTTAAAATACCTATGAAAATTGTTGAACGTGTTATGGATAACCGCTATGTTGGAGATGGAACTGTCCATGCTGGTGATCATTTACTTTTTATACATGAACTATGCGAGTTATTCAAATGTGCAGGTATTTCAATGGAAGAAGTTAAGAGGAAGTTATTTTCTATATCACTGAAGGACAGAGCTGCGGAATGGTATAAGATGCTGAAGAATGGCCGATCTATTGGCTGGGAGGAAATTGTACCTCTCTTTTATTCTAAATTCTATCCTCCTAGTGAGATTCATCAAGATCGAAATCTTATATATAATTTTTGGCCTCATGACGGAGAAAGTATTGCCCAAGCATGGGGGAGATTGAAGTCACTAATGCTCAAATGTCCCATTCATGAGCTCCAAGTAATATTGTTATCAATAATTTTTATGCAAGGCTTTCTCTTCATGATAAGGATTTATTGGATGCCTCTTGTTCTGGATCGTTCACTCGTACCAAAGAAGAAGCTAAATGGGACCTTCTTGACCGTATTCAGGAAAATAATGAAGGATGGGAGAACAACAAAGGTAGAAAGTCAGGTATAAATTATGATTATGAATGCATTAAATCTTTTATGGAGACTGGTGATTTTCGTAATGTTAGTGCTGTTTATGGTCTTGATTCTCAAGTTGTTGCAAATTATTACAAAGCTTTTGCCTCTTATCTTGATGTGCCTAAGAAGGATTTGAATAAATATCATGAACCTTATAAAGATAAAGCTAGTTCGGCCATTGTTAAAAATATTGAAGTTCATACTGTTGATCACATTTTGCCTGAACCTTATATTGAAAGAATACCTTTTCCTGTTAAAGTAAAGGCACATTCTATGATAGCTAGTGTGGTTAACAAGAGTACACAGAAAGCTATAAAACCTGATGAACAAATAACTGTTGAGCCTGTGATAGCCATAGTAAAGGACCATGTCACCGAGAGTGTAGAAGGAGGACATATTATCTTCTGTGAAGATGCTTCTAATATTGTTTCACATCCTAGTAAATCTAGGAAAACAAGTGTTTCCTGTGCTCTCAGTTAGGATAGGAGAACATTGCTATTATGGTTTATGCGATATTGGTGCAAGTTCAAGTGCTATACCTTATGAACTTTATAGAGAAATCATGCATGAAATTGGTTCTTGTGAACTTGAAGAAATTGATGTGGTTATTCAGCTTGCTAATAGAGAAACGATTTCTCCGATTGGTATTGTTAGAGATGTGGAGGTTTTATGTGGTAAGACTAAATACCCTGCTGATTTTCTAGTACTTGGTTCAGCAGCTAGTAAAAGTTGTCCAATTATTTTTGGTAGACCTATCTTGAACACTTGTGGAGCTGTTATAGATTGTAAGAAAGAGAAGATTTATACTAAATTTGGCGGAGAATCTTATGAGTTTAATTTTTCTAAGTTCGCTAAAAATCTTTATGAAACCGAATTACCTAATGAAGATTCTCGAGTTGAACAACTCGCTGCTATTGCTCTTGCTCCTAACAATGCTTTGCAGCAATACATGGAGGAACACGAAAGTGAGGAATTTATGGAAGAGAGAAATGAGATTGACAATATTCTTCTTCATCAACCAGTAATACTTAAACATAATTTACCGGTGGAGGACTTGGGTACTGATGACTCCCAAGTGCAGGAGATCAATTGTAGTACCTTTCGATTAGAAAAGGTTGTCGAACCCACGAGGAGCTAAAGGTATTGGTTAGCAAGAATGATAAATAAAACAATGAAAGATGCAAGTCTTTTTGGGATTTTTGGTTGTATAGTTGCAAGAAAGTAAAAATGCTGATATAAATGATAGCAAGTAAAAAGCTCTCAAAGAGAGAAAGCCCAATCCTCTATGTGGCAAGAGGACAAGCTCAAGTGATGTGTAACTTATATGTGGAAAACGTTCCCGAGGGCGGCATGGATACTGCTAGGCATAGAGATTTATTAAACAACACGTTGAATATCTTGTCAAGTTTTAATCTTCTTTGGATGGAGCCATTGTTAGGTAAAGCTAAATAAATAAACTAAACCCCTTATGATGGATCATGTGGCCAAGTAAATGACTGCACAAGAATTATTAAGACATAAAGTCCCACCATAGCATTACACTCTAAGGTCCCTGATACTAATACCCTCATAATGCAACTTCATGACTCGGTCTCAGGTTTACATGTCCCCCCAAGTCTCCCTCAATTCATTACACTACGGTGTTCTCCTATGAGCTCATATAGGTGAAGTGTTGTGCAGTCGACGTTCGCACAACACCATCATAGAATCACATAAAAAGATAAACACTAGACAAAATACCAACACGTGTCATATATAAATCATTGCCAATTCATCCTATGCCCTCAGGAACATACGGGAACTACTCACAACGTGCAAACATAATGATATTCAGTGGCATAAGTGGTACAACACAATCTGAAAATATAACTTCACCTCCAAATAATGACAAGTACTCAATCACAAACATGAATAGTATCACAAGACAAGTATCTAGGGTATAGCAACTCTCAAACTACGAGGGGAACGGAGTGGATCACGGAGATGATGATGGAGATGGTGCTGGTCTTGGTGATGGTGATGATGTAGAGGCCTCCGCCCACGCCAAGGAGGAGAGGTGATGACGATGACGATGGTTTCCCCCTTCTCCGGAGCTCCGGAGCAGCAGGATCTGACCCCCCTCGGAGGGAATCAGGAGTTTCGCCGCCGCCGCGGCCTCGGATGGACATGGGAAAATTAGGGCGTCACTTTTCGGGCGAGACGAAGGCGTGTTAAAAAGCCCCGGCGAGGAGTGCCCGAGGCTCCATTGGTGGGCCCACGCGGCCAGAATCTGGCCGCGTGGGCCCCCCCTTTGGGCCTCGTGGCTCTCCTCCTTCGGTCTTCTTCCCACTGCCTTTCTCCCGATGAAAAACCAGCTGTGCAATTTTCCTTTTTATTTGGGTCCTGTAGCTCCTGAAACATTAAAAACAAGAAAAAGGAGGTTTTCTGCCTCCCAGAAATTAAATACCAAAAATAGGGACTTTGTATGAAAGTCCCATAAATCATCTAAAACATGTAAAAACAATGATATAACATGCAAATAACATTCTAATATGATAATATAAGTTGTATAAATGATGATATAAAATGCACGTATCAACTCCCCCAAGCTTAAACCTTTACTCGTCCTCGAGTAAGTAAGGACATAGATCATTACATGCATCAATGGACTTATGGTTGATAAATAAATACGAGCATTGTATCATCATCATATTCAATTGCAATGAAAGATTAATGAACTAAAACTCATACACATGAGGGCAACATAAGTAGAAGCTCTAGCAATCACCCCTTACTTTTGAAAGCAAATAACCATTGTATGTTGGACAATTGAATCATACTTTTTTCACATGCTTTTGCTCTTATGGCAAGCATTATAATTTTATACTTTGCTGAAATTTAAAGACAAGATAAACTCTCATTGGATAACAAGTTCAAAGAAGACAAATGAAAAGATAGATATAAAAATTGTTTCACCTTGCTTCTAGTAACTAGTGCAAACTTTAGTCATGGATATTCAATCAAGTTCCTATGCTCTAACAACCTTTATCTTACACTTTCCATGGCTAACTGAATTTCAGGTGCCTTCCTTTCATTCACTTTCAAGAGCATAAGTATTGAAATATCCATGATCATTAATTTGCTCAAAAGATACTAGATTCTAACAAGAGTGTTTCATATCCTTTTCATTAACTTCTCAACTTTTTCCTACAAGACTATATCTCAACCTTAAACTATTAATTTCAAGTCATATTGACTCATTCTCTTTACTTATTTATATGAGATAATTCTACAATTGTCCAACACACTCAAGTTAATTAATTCAAGGCAAGATGTGACTGAAACTCTAAATATGCCACGCTCATTTGCATGAGTGTTACCCATAAATCTCCAAACAAGAGAATCATGGATGACACCATACTTTAATATTCATTGATAAACCACAAGATAGGGATACATGATAATGCTCCATGAGCTCACACACGCCTAAGAGATTGATAACTAAACGATAAAAGCAAAACACACCATGACTAGATAGATATGATAAACTAGTAAAGATAAAGACTAGGTGAACTCCCCCAAGCTTGACGTTTGCTAGAGCTCCTCTGCTGCAGCCTCTCTCTTCTCATATTCTTCCTCCCATTCAGCCATCTTCCATGGGAAAGGCCTTCCATCACGGAAAGATGTAGGTGGATCATTATACCTGAGGGTGCAGCTGCTGCAATCTTCTTGAAGCGTTCTTCATACTCGCAGTTCTGGTTCTCTACATCCCACATAAGCATTGGATCTTCCAACTTCTCGATGACGTCCTTGTATCTTCTTCCAGATCTTCAGCCTTCTTGTACTCTTCAACCTTCTTCTCCAGCTCCAGGTTCATGAAGTGATGAGCATCAAGGCTGCGTTCAACAACAGTGCCATACCTGAAGGTCTTCTCCTCCAGATCATCCAGCCTTTCCTCCACCGTGCCGGTGGCTTGGGAGCCTTCACCTCCTCCACGAGCATCACACCCTCCTTGAAGGACAATCTCTTCGGGGTGCCATCACGGAGTTGAGGTAGCGGTTCACAACACCTCCCTTGGGGAGCTCTCCCCCTCATGGTTGGATCCGGAGCAGACATGGCTAAAACCTGACAGACAGAAACAGCAAAAGCAAAGATCGCTCGAGAACGCTCGGTGCGAGATTAGATCGGCGAGGGGTATATATTGACGGTTTTTAGGTCAAGACGAAGCGTCGGAGATCGAAAACGAGACGAAACGGGACTCCGAGGGGAAAAGGAGTGGGCCCACGCGGCCAGAATCTCCGCGTGGGACCCCCTCTTTCCTCCCTCGGGTCTCCGTTCTCCAGTTTTCTTGTCCCCACGTTAATTTCCATAAAAAATGACTTCCGTAAAATTTACGCAATTCCGAGAAACTTTCCAACACAAAGTTACCTTTATTGATTTTGGGTTTCTGAAACTGCAAATTCTTTCTCAATTACCTCCTCCGGTGTCTTAAATTCAACTCCTCCACCTTTCCGATGAAGCTCTTTCCTGCAATATAATGTTTAAGGCGTTGTCCATTGACTACATGAGGTTTACCTTTCATATCACCGTGAAGACGGATAGCTCCTGAACGGTACACCTCCTGTATCACTAATGGTCCCTGCCACTTTGAAGCTAACTTCCCTGCAGAAAACTTGAAACGAGAGTTGTATAATAAAACTTGATCACCTACTTTGAATTCTTTTCTCTTAATTTTCTTGTCATGCCAAATCTTAACTTTTCTTTAAACATCCTGGCACTTTCATAAGCTTCATTTCTCCATTCATCTAGTAGGTTTAAATCAAGAATTCTCTTCTCTCCCGCAGTTTTAAAATCAAAGTTCAATTGTTTAATAGCCCATCTAGCTTTATGTTCTAATTCAACAGGTAAATGACAAGCTTTTCCATAAACCATTTTATAAGGAGACATTCCCATAGGATTTTTAAAAGCAGTTCTATAAGCCCACAATGCATCATTAATTTTAAGTGGCCAATCAGACTAGACTTATTCACTGTCTTTTCCAAAATGAGTTTAATTTCCCTATTACTTAATTCAACTTGTCCACTTGTTTGAGGATGATAAGGAGATGCAATTCTATGGTTAACATTATTTTGCCAAAGTTTTCTAAGAATACCATGTAAGAAATGAGAACCACCATCAGTAATTAAAAACCTAGGAACACCAAACCTGGGGAAAATGATGTCCTGAGCATCTTCATTGCTGTGGCATGATCTGCACTTTTGGTTGGAATTGCTTCCACCCACTTTGTAACATAATCCACTGCAACCAAAATGAGTATGCTTTGTCTTTGATTCTGGGAAAGGTCCCATAAAGTCAAAACCCCACACATCAAATGGTTCAAGTGGTAAGAATAATTCATAGGCATTTCATTTCTCCTACCAATATTTCCTACTCTTTGACATTTATCACAAGATTTAACATATTCAGCACAATCCTTAAATAAAGTAGGCCAATAAAAACCAGATTGTAATACCTTTGCACCTGTACGATCTCCTGCATGATGCCCTCCATAGGGACTGTCATGACAATCTCTTATAATAGCCTGTTGTTCATGCTCAGGTACACAACGTCTAATAATACCATCCACACTTTTCTTATAAAGGAAAGGATCATCCCAAAAAAATGTCTAAGATCATAAAAGAATTCTTTCTTTTTGTTAGAAGTGAAGTGTGGAGGTAAAACTTTACCAACAATAAAATTTGCATAGTTGGCAAACCATGGAGATGCAACTTTAGCACTAGAAACATTAACATTGCAAGTTGTTCATTAACAAAGCTATCATTAATAGGAATAGGATCATCAGGTATATTTTCCATTCTAGAAAGATGATCAGCTACTTGATTATCTTCCCCTTTCCTATCAACAATGTGTAAATCAAATTCTTGCAATAAAGTACCCATCTTATTAGTCTAGGCTTAGCATCTTTCTTATTCATTAAGTATTTAATAGCAGAATGATCAGTATGTATTGTGACTTTGAATCAGTAATATAAGGTCTAAACTTGTCACAAGCAAATAGCACTGCTAAAAATTCTTTTCAGTTGTAGCATAATTCTTTGAGCAGCATCAAGTGTTCTACTAGCATAATAAATAACATTCAGTTTCTTATCAACACGTTGGCCCAAAACAGCCCCAACTGCATAATCACTAGCATCACACATAATTTCAAAAGGCAATTCCAATCAGGAGGTTGAATAATAGGAGCACTTATTAAAGCATTCTTCAAAATATTAAAGGACTCAATGCAATCATCATTAAAAGAGAAAGGAACATCCTTTTGCAAAAGATTGGTTAGAGGTTTTGATATTTTGGAGAAATCTTTAATAAACCTACGGTAAAAACCTGCATGCCCAAGAAAACTTCTTATACCTTATGTCCCTTGGAATGGCAGCTTTTCAATAGCTTCTATCTTTGCTGGGTCAACTTCTATTCCTTTTCCAGAAATCTTATGCCCAAGAACAATACCTTCAGTAACCATGAAGTGACACTTCTCCCAATTAAGAACTAAGTGTTGGTCTTCACAACGCTGCAAAACTTTGTTAAGGTTGAACAAGCAATTATCGAAGGAAGTACCATACACAGAAAAATCATCCATAAAAACTTCCATTATCTTTTCAATATAATCAGCAAATATAGCATTCATGCATCTTTGAAAAGTAGCAGGAGCATTGCACAAACCGAATGGCATTCTCCTATAAGCAAATGTACCATATGGGCAAGTAAAAGTGGTCTTTTCTTGATCATCCTTATGGACAGGAATTTGTGAGAAACCTGAATAACCATCTAAATAGCAAAAGTGAGAGTGTTTAGATAACCTTTCTAACATTTGATCAATAAATGGCAATGGGTAATGATCTTTACGAGTTGCTTTATTTAACTTCCTGAAATCAATACACATCCTATAACCAACAACAGTACGTTGAGCCACAAGTTCATCCTCATCATTTGGAACAACAGTCATTCCACCCTTTTTAGGAACACAATGAACAGGACTAACCCACTTACTATCAGCTATGGATAAATGATACCAGCTTCAATAAGTCTTATTACCTCTTTCTTACCACTTCTTTCATTTTTGGATGGAGACGGCGTTGATAATCAACAACAGGTTTTGCATCCTCCTCCAAATTAATTTTATGCATACATAGAGCTGGGCTTATACCTTTAAGATCATCAAGAGAGTATCCAATGGCTGGTCGGTGAGCTTTAAGCACATCAAGTAATTTCTCTTCTTCTTCAGCTGAAAGGTTAGCACTAATAATGACAGGATATATGCTCTTCTCATCCAAATATGCATATTTAGATTTTAGGCAAAGGTTTTAATTCAAAACTAGGATCCCCTTTAGGTGGTGGTAGCACTCCTAAATTATCAGGTGGGATATGCAATTGTAATTGTGGTGGTTGTTGCCATAATATTTGTTCTAAAGCATCTTTTTCTCATCATTAAATGGTTCATCTTGATTAAGCATATAACGTTCTACAACATCTGTTGAAGCTACAGCTATATGAGCAAGAGTTTCAATTAATCTTCAGAAATTGGCTCTTTCTCAATGTTTATCAGCAAATTTGAAAAGTTGAATTCAAGTTTTTCTCCAGCACATTTAATAAACACTTTCTCTTTAGCAAATTAATTTCAGCACCAACAGTGTAAGAAAGGTCTACCAAAAATGATAGGACAAAATGAATCTTGAGGACAACCAAGCACAATAAAATCAGCAGGATATTTTATTTTGCCAACCAATACTTCAACATCTCTAACAATTCCAAATGGACTAATATAATCTTTATTAGCAAGTTGAATTGTCATACCTGTCTCTTCCATAATGATAGGATCAATATCAGGCTTGATTTCAAGATAAAGAGAATATGGAATGACACTAATACTTGCTCCAATATCACATAACCATGATAACTTGAAGTCCCAATAGAGCATGATATAACAGGTTACCAACTTGGCCGAATTACCTTTATGACTTTAGTAGCATCTTCACATAATAAACATCAACAGGGTCTTCTTCATTTAATTGTTTATAAGAAATTTGACTGTTGACTTCCACCTGTTCATAAGGCTGAGAACATCTTCTTTTACTCTTGTTAGTAACAGCAATAAGTAAATTCTCCTTAACTTGGTTTGGATATGGAGGTGGTTCAACATACTCCTCAATTGTCACAGATGACACTGGTTCTACCTGTTTAATAACTTTAGGAACAACAATAGATTGTTTAACAGGTTCAACATAAACTTCAAACCACTTTTAGGAACACAATATGATCAGCAAAAGTTTAGCTATCTCAATTATAACATAAGGATCAAGACCAAAATATCACTCAGATTTTTAAACAAATAGAAGTAGAGAAATTCTCTACACATGAATATCATAGTCAAAATAGGGCTCATTACCTTTATCAAGATCCCAATGACAGTATTTCAGAAATAGTCTCCAATAAATTCCATGCTTCTTCTTCAGTATTATTTGTAAAACTTCCACCAGATGAATTATCCAGAAATTCCTTTGTTCATTGGTAGCCTCACATAAAAGTTTATCAATATAATTTTCCTTGTAAGATCATGACAAGGATTCTTGCGAAGGAGTTCCTTTAACCTCCCCCAAGCTTGAGTAATACTCTCTCCCAGATGTGGCCAGAAATTAATATATAGCAGCGGTTCTCATAAGCTTCTTTAGGAGTAAAATACTTAAGAAAGAAAACCTTCCTCAAATACTCCATTCAATAGACTTTTCATCCAAAGACCTGAACCAATACGAGCATTACCAGATAAAGACAAATAAATAGCTTCCTTTTTACCTGATCCTCAGAAATACCAGGAAGCTAAATAAGCCACATATGTCTCAATTGTCCATGTGTTCACGTGCAGACTTAGTTCCATCCCTGTAAATGGATTTTTCATAACTCTTTTAACATGACCAATGGGAATTTTAAATCCCACTTTAGGTACCTCAGACACAGTAGTTTCAACCACTTTAGGAGTAGTGCATAAGCACTTTCATATAAGCAAGATGCAGCGAGGCACGATTCATAAATGCCATAGTAACAATGAGATAAAACAGTAAATAAAATTCAGCTTTCAAGTTTCCTTACCAAA